>OU015493.1:78366567-78374067 GCA_907164885.2 Dolomedes plantarius | reverse complement strand
ATCTATCGTTTTTCAAGGGACCGATTGAAATGAACGTTAAATGCGGGAAAACGATAGATGCAGAAACATAACAAAGCAATAGGATCGTTGGGACTGGATAAAATGAACGACACATATGGAAAAACGATGGATCTGAAAACGATCGATCGAGACTCCACTGTATATATATATATATATATATATATATATATATGAAATGTCCGGATTGGACATCTCATGAAATAGGAGCTTACATCGTGGCCGGATAATAATAAAGTCAGCTTCAGGAAAAAATGAATTTATTAACGATTAAAGCAACACATCTTATTCGATTCGATTCAGCCCAGTGTCCATCTTAATAGCGCCAAAAATACAATTAGCTCACAGAGGTTGCCAGAATTGGCGCAGGAAGTTAGTGTTTGGAAAGGCGAGGCGTTTCGCCAAAGAGAAGAAAGAGGGGTGACCAGAACAGAGATAATGGTCAGAATGGGCGATTATAGGTAGTTAGTAATTTTATTACTTACTTACACACACACACAC
Organism: Dolomedes plantarius; assembly: GCA_907164885.2. Classification (NCBI taxonomy): domain Eukaryota; kingdom Metazoa; phylum Arthropoda; class Arachnida; order Araneae; family Dolomedidae; genus Dolomedes; species Dolomedes plantarius. Next base: position 78,373,548 of record OU015493.1, on the reverse strand, counting down.
ATACATACATATATGTTATAAAATGTTTCAGGAAACCGGAAGTGCCCTTGAAAATCTGCTGTAGTGTTGAAGAACTCAAAAGACGTATAATTGCTGCAATTCCATGTGTTACACGGCATCCATTTCGGAACACACATAGACTGAGATGGATTTCCAACTAGATGTTCTTGTGCCACAAAAGTTACATGTACTGAAATTCATTGACTGTACTAAAAAAAAACTCTAATATATATGGTAACATATATGTGAATTTCTAGTTCCTACCTGGTATACTTGTCTTTTTTTTGTATAAATTTTTAAAATGTGTCAAGGTTTTTTGAGACACCCTGTATATATATATGTACATATATATATATATATATATATATATATATATATATATATATATATATATATATATATATATATATATATATATCACATACTGTCATATATTTATGGGTCCTTATATTCATTTAAACAAAAATATTTTAATTTTACTAAAAATTTGGGATTCCCTTATCCAAATTCTGCATTTTTAAAATATTTTGATACTATATATTTACTGCTTTATGGTTTTAATAATACCCTATATTTGTAACCAAACTTGTAAATACTGTTTGTAAAACTATATTACAGTGCACTGCAATCTTTTCCATCACTTTAAAACGCATTATGTCAATAGCAACCTCTTTAAAAGCTACTTCAGGTATCGAGTAACAGAGCTTTCATAAAAATAGGTTATTGACATTTTCCGTTCACCCGCCATTGTTACATAGAAAAAATATCAAATGTAAGTTAAGACATTTTTTCGCTTGTGTGTGGATAGAATGAATGTCAATCGAACAATTTTTAGTAATATTTTAAGCACTATCCCTTGTTTTTTAATTCATAAGCATGGCTGAGTGTGTGTGTGTATGTATATATATATATATATATATATATATATATATATGTGTGTGTGTGTGTGTGTGTGTGTCTGTGTGTGTGTGTGATAATAATCACAATGGGTGATGGCTGCGTTTGGGGATGCTTATTGGGGATGCAGTCGGCACGAGGGAAAAGATGTTGATCATACATATGTATTCTCTCGTTGGGTGATGAGAGAAGCACGGAAGCCAAAGAGATACACAAATCCAGAGATTATCAATTCAACTATTTTAATGACCAGGAACCTTTACGAAATCATTTTAGCTGTAGTGGCCACAGGACTTGACCAGAAAAGAACATTATTTCTGACAGTCGATCTGTAGCAGCTACATGCATAGGGAGCTGATAGGAGTGAAGAGCATTAGCGGCCTTACATACTGTCAGTTGTGATGGGGCATGCACTGCAGGAAATTGTGTGGAGACTGCAGCTGTGTACATGAAAGAGTTAGGAGAGAAGAGAAAGAAGTCTTCCATTCAGGCAATTATCAAATGTCTGCCTGCTGATCTTGCCACCAGGGGGCAAAAATTACTTAATATTTAATTGGATGAATTTAGTCTCGTGGAGTTAACGGGTCCACGTCGGGGTTCTCAGGGGATTGACTAATTACTAGATTACGCGGTTGCTAGATCTGCTTTTTATTAAAAAGAAAGAATTTGGAAACAAAGATTTCGGGTTCGGGCTAGATATTATGGGGATGCTATTGAATTCAGATATTTTAAATACCTGCTTAATGATCTGCACATGTACCTTACGGGCCAATATAATTTATAACTTACATTATTTTTAGGTTGAAATTTGAAAGAGGGATCAATTTCGACGTGATCAATTTCGCTTTATTAAAAGGAAAATCTATATATATGAAACAGTTCCGTAACTGACTCACTGACATACAACGCACAGACGATACCGCTGGACCTAAAGGGCTGAAATTTTGCATGGCAATTCTTCTTATGGTGTAGGGGTGCACTAAGAGAGATTTTTGAAAAATTCTTCTTAGATTTTTTTAAATTAAATTTTTAAGTTGTTTTTGCAACTTTTTTTAAGTTTGTATTTAAAATAATAATTTGAGGGTAAAAAAATTCATATCACAAGAAAGATCATGAAAATTCCTTTAAAATGAAATCTTTTTCGAACCTTTACTTCGATTTTCTGATTTTTGGTGAATTTTTAAAAATTAATTTTTAGAACTTAATTTATTAAATGCCGATCACGTGATTTATTTTTCTGGTACTTTAAATAAATTTATCGTCACGTGCATAACAACTAAATAGACAAAAAAAAATCTTCTTTTTCTTTCTAATGCGGTAGACAATTGAATATTATCCAAAAAAAAATAAACATCCCTTACGATTTTTTTCTAAATATATATATATATATATATATATATATTTTACATCAACTGTATACATTGATCGTCGCATTTATTATAAATATATATATTTATTTTTTTGGCACTAATTGCATACATGGATCGTTGTATTTAATTTGAATGTACTCCGTAGCGAAGCGCGGGTTTTCAGCTAGTTTAAAATACGCATTAAAGGAAATTTTATAGGAGGACTTGTTTTTTCGTTATATATATATATATATATATATATATATATATATATATATAAAATAAAATCCTTCCACCTTCATTAATTAAACGCCTATTCGAATTTTTCCCGTGTTGTCTCAATAAAGTATCACCCCTTAATCCAGATTCTGACCTAAAAGTAACCAAAGTAACGAACTAAATTATCCCCTAATACACGTGTAAAGAGTAAATTGTTTTCAATAACAGGGTGATGGAAATTTCCACGAGATCACCAGACCTGACGTACGATGTCAGATGATCGCAGTTAACCAATTAAAAGTTTGTCTCTTTAAACCAGTTAAACAATTTTTAAAAAACCAGTTAAACAAAGTTTTTAAAAGCGTCTTTTCACAGTTTTTTTGTTCTGCAACTGTCCATACGGCATGTCGTGTTAGCGAGCTGCGTCTTTTCTCTATATACTGTGATATTCCAGCTGGGCCGGGATTATGTTATTATGATATAACGTCCATACTAGATCCAATCGTTGTGCTATGAATCTTCGATGTAATTCCACTCTCTTATAAATGTGCCTGTGTTAATCCATGACAAGGCGATGTACCATCTATCCAGTGAATGTTCCAGCAATAAAGACGATATTTGAATAAGTGGTTATAATTTGTCATTCTGCCATGACTCTACAACATGCGTGCCTTCCCTGGTAATTCGGCTACACTGAGGATCAACGGTATCTCTAAGTGACTGTTATCACACACACACACACACACACACACACACACACACACATATATATATATATATATATATATAAGCTTAACAGTTGTATTAGTAATATTTTTGTTTTACATCTTTTGATTATTTTTTTGTCTCATAGATACCTAACATATATTTAGCATGTTTTAAAGGATTTTTAGAGATAGACTTCCAGTCAAATGTTTTAAAGATTCCTTTTCTATCAAAAATATAAAAGATTTAATTTTTTTTTATGAAACACTAAAATAAATCTTAACTTCCCAAGTTTTATCAAAATGTTCTTTTATGTACTGTCTATGAGGGACAATTACATTTACAACTTAAAAAAAAAAAAAAAAAAAAAAAAAACCCTAGTTTGTAGCACTCTGTTCCATAATATTTGGGCAAGAATTTAAAACTTTTTTTTCCCTCTTTCTCTCGAAAAGAGATAGCTCGGAGCTCTTTCATCTGTGATGATTCGAACAAAAGAGTTGATACTTTATCGATTAGGACAGAAATGCATTCTTTTAAGAAGTAGAAGGGATTTTCACGTCAAAGTCAGAATTTTTATTTATATATATTTTTTTTTTTTTGTTAAACGTAAACTGGGAATAAAATGTTTACCTTATACTTCTTTTTTTTTGGTAAACTCTATATATATAAAGAAAATGTTTAATGCATTGCTCAAGTTTATAAAACTTCGAAGTTCTCGCTAGTGTATTGTGAAGATTTTGTAACAAAAATCAGTGCTTTTCATTTGGTGTTTATTGCTGCGAAGAGAAATTGACAAATATAGAGTCTTATATTTAAAATGCTCAGAGAGATTTTACTTTTATCAGAAAGAAAAAATTATATCATCTTACGGACTTTTTAAAAAAAATAGTAATTTGTCCGTTGCTTAACTATTGCCAATCTTTATCTCTCTATTCTAAAAAAAAAGGAACTCCCTCTGCCGCCGCCGCTGTCAAAAGCTTGTCACGCTATCTCCTCCAAACCGCTGGGGGTATGGGGTCGAGAGTGATACCAATGGATGCAGTAAAATGGGGGGAACAAAGTAAGACATATCTCATCTTCGCTGGACTTTAAGTTTTTTTTAATTTTATGTTGTGTGGGAAAATATTGACTAATTCATCTTCAGATTACGATAACTCACCAAAAAATTATCGTAGAATTTTGATCTTTTTACAATCTTAGACTACAGACATTTTTCTTTCAAACTAGACCTCATTTGTTTAAAAATATTAAAACAGACTAATATTTTCATCAAAAAATGAAACACAGTTTTTCAAGAAATATTGTTCCATATGTGAATGTAATATCGATGCTCCTCGAGTTTTTATCTTACAAAGAAAATATTTACATCATATGGAAGATGAAAGCTTTATTATTCACATAAACCTCAATTTAAGTCTCGATCTTAAAATTTCGATTTTTAATTGAATTTTAATTCTGATAATTGAACAGTGAGTAAAAGCCCTTCGCATAAGGGTGACAACAGTAAATGGATGGAAGCTGTTATATTGCCTGAGAATCACCTCTATGTTCCTCGCTATCAGCCCTGACAGAGGAAAGATGTAAAAATAATTTAAAAGAAACTAAAATCAAATTCGAAATTATCCTTACCAAAACAATTTCTATGATCAACAGATTTGGTGCTCTAGAGTCAACTTTTTGCAACATGGGGGCTAATTAGACCGGAACCTACAATTTAAAGCCGATTCCGAACGGCTACAAACATCCATGCCAACGATGGGACTCGAAACCACAGGATCCGAAACGAATGCCAGCGCCCTAGCCATTCGGCCATCACCTGGTCCTATGATCACCAGAAGTATTTTATAAATAAATAAATAATTACATTTTTTCATGGCAAGAATTAAATTACATTATTGCACATCAGCATTGATTTAAATCCTCGTTTTGAATCTAACTAACTGTTTCAAAGTGATTGTTTCTACCAATTTCAAGTACATATTCCGTATTCCGATTGAAAGAGGGGCAGTTCCTGCAATATTTCTTTCATATATGTGAGGAAAAAACATTCACGTTTTTTTTTCCAGTGTTAACAGAAAATTTATCGTTCAAACATACTCAAATTTCAAATTTCTTCACAATTTTTTTTTTCACGAAATCAAACATCAATCCCCCAGATGCTTTAAAGACGAAAACATAAAAGTAAAAAATGGGGGCATTTTTTTAGATAATGCTATCAAACGATTCGGTATAAAAATAAATATTTATACAAGATACTATTAATACTACCTATACATATATATATAGTAAATATCTTTATAATGATATATATTCCATTGTATATCATTGCGATAATTTTTACCATATTTTATACAATATGCATCAAAACTGTAATATGATTAATTTTAATTCAGTTTCAATAAAATAATAATTCTTTTCAATATGAATTCGTTCAAATACTTCTATAAATAAGTAGTTGGGGGTGTTAAGGAGGTGAATATATATGGATGAGAGGGAGAAATGAAAGAACATCTCCTGACCTCTTCATGTTTTCTTTTAATATTGCAGATGATACATCGAAAAATATAACTTCAACTATCAGAAACACTCTCTATGACCAACAGAAGTAGTTTATAAATTAATAAAAAAAAATGCGTTTCTCTTGGCAAGAATGAAATAAGTTTATTGTTCATCAGCAATGATTTAAATCCTCGTTTTGAACCTAATAAACGCTTTCAAAATGATTGTTCCTACCATATTGAAGTACATATTCCATATTCAGATTCAAAGAGAGGCAGTTCCAACAATATTTGTTTCATATAGGTAAGAAAAAAAAATTCACGTGTTTTTTTTTCCCAGCTTTAACAGAAAATATATTGTTAAAACGTACTCACAATTAAAATTTCTTCACATTTATTTTAATTTTTATTTTAATTTTATTTTTTACGAAATCAAACATAAATTCCCCAGATGCTTCAAGACGAAAAAAAGAAGAAAAGTCCAAAAAGCCGGCATTGTTCAAGATAACATAACGCTATCAAACGATTCGGTATAAAATAAATATTTATATAAGATACTGGCAAAAAAAAGTAATTTTAACAAAGTTTTTTTTCCGACTTTGTGACAGTACTTCTTACCTCTTTCGTTTGTTTTTGCCTGGAATTACTCGCGAAGAATTCCGTTAATCCAAACCCCAGGAGAAAAGACCTCTGAAACAAGACTTAATCAAGACAAGTCTGTCATTTACGGTATCAGGAAAACAAAAAACCCCGGGAGGAAATACTTTGACATTTTGATGTTTCACACCAATTATGATTCATTTCACTGGGACGCTAAAGTTCCGCCTGGGACTTGGATATATGTCTTAAGAACGTCTATTATTATAATACTGTATTTCGCTCCGGAATAAAAACTCAGATAACTTAAGATAACGGAGGAAAAAATAAATATTTTAAAATATGTTTTTATTATTTTATTTTCTGGTAGTTTTATTTTTAAACAAAAGAAAATAAAAACACTCGTTTGTGTGAAATAACACGTTCGCATCAAAGTGAAAAAGAATTATATCGTATCGTATCGTATCGTATCGTATCGTTGCGAGAAAAAAAAGAGCGATATTAGAATTTCTTCTGGGGATATTCGCACTTTGGAGAACGCTAATACCGATCAAGGAAAGCAACGTATTTTTATGAAAGCATTGCTTTGAGCAAGATTTTACTTTAGTCGCAAACCGTTGTAATAGCACAGATATCTGGAAGGCATCGGAATCGAGTAAAATTTCAATCTTTCTATTCAATTTTATGCTAGCTGGAAAGCAAGCCTTATATGTGCG
>OU015493.1:78184067-78361567 GCA_907164885.2 Dolomedes plantarius | reverse complement strand
AGTAATAAATTAAAAACAATTCAAGAAAACTCCCAAAAGTTTCTTTTTAATTTAATGTCAAAACAATATCTGAATCTTACGATTGTATAAGATTAAAATTGAAAGAGTTATCGAGGAAAAATTGAATTATCAGTAAATTTCTCGTTTACATGTGGTATTAAATGTAAAAAAAAGGTTTCAAAGATATTGAATTTCTACTGTCGCTGAACAAAGCGAAAACAAATCAAAACCTTCATAAACAAACAAACAAACAAAGAAAAGCCATGAATTTCATTCTAAATCTGCTTTACAATTCGGACATATGAAATTTATTACACTGGTATAAGAATCAACATTTTGCATCATTATACTGAGATATCTACAAAATATTCTAAGATATCTTGTTTGAAGGAGAAGATCTGATAGCCAAATCTTCACAAAAGATATTAAAGCTATTAAAATTTTTGCGAAGCTAATTTAAAACTAAGATTATGAAATTAACTTGATGAGTCCTTGAAAAGGGATAAGCAAAAAAAATCTCAAAAACAGTCCTCGAAAAAACAATTTAATGGTTAATTGAATTTCCATATTAAAGGCATAAATATATCCCATTATTCCTTTATGAAATGTTTTCTTGTTATAAGGCTATCTGCAGCTGGCATCTCTCACAAGCATGTAAGCGAGAGACGTTGACAAAATTGCTATTCATTCTGATTTATAAAAGGAACAAGCCTTTAAATGTTTAATAAAACAATTTCTTATACCTTAGTATAACAGTTTTCTTGAATAAGTAAATAACTGAAATATATGTTATATAGTAATAACTATATAATAGTTATAACTGTATTATAGTAAATAAATAAATTTAAATTTATGGAATAAAACTTTTAGAAATCTGGGAATAATGAAAAAGATTTATTTTTATACAAAATATGTTGGTAAGCTTCAGGAATATTTGGTAAATGTATATATATATATATATATATATATATATATATATATATATATATATATATATATATATATATATATATATATATATATATATATACATATGTATATATATATATATATATATATATATATACATATACATATATATATCTATATATATATATATACATATATATATATATATATATATATATATATATATATATATATATATATATATATATATATATATATGTATATATATATATATATATATACATATACATATATACATATATATATATATATATACATATACATATATATATCTATATATATATATATATACATATATATATATATATATATATATATATATATATATATATATATATATATATATATATATATATATACATATATAGTAAAAACGTTATATCATGACATTGGATATTTAATGATTAGATATTGCATTAGATATTTAATGATTTTATTGATTTCAGAAAGAATAATTCATTCTGAAGAAATTCAGTTATTACAATATATATGTTCAAATACCCGTTCATTACTATCACAAAATGAACATTTTCATTAAATAAGTTGAAATATCTTAGAGAATTAAGCAAAAAAATTGATTTCAAGAATGAAATAGCAAAATTCAATACCAAAAATATTGCAACACAAGTCTGATTTTTAATTGAAAAATGACAAACATTTCGTTCCTTGGAAGATAAATGTATTATAAACACTATGACATGATCTTGATTGTAGATAAATCAAGTGCATTAATTAACAAATGTACCGACAAGGTACATTTAAGTAAGTATATATTTTAATAGGAAAATTTATTTTAGATAGAATATTTCATATTAAATAAATTCAGTTATTAAAATATTCATTTTTAAATATCTGTTCATGATTCTTTTAATGAAAACTAAACCTTTTCATTAAACAAGAGGAAACTTCTTGGAGAATTAAAAAATAAAAATGATTTGAAGAATGATGAGCAAAATTTAATACAAAAAATATTGCTACGGAAGTCTTATTTTTTTTTCTTTTTTATTGAAAAATGACAAACACTTTGTTCTTAGAAGCTAAATGTATATTTTGCATTCAGAAATGAGATCCAATATTTCAGACCAGAATCCTTCTATGAAATATTTGCTTTATGTTTTATGAAAAATTTATGTTTGCCGCATATTTCAAAAATGTTTTTCTTTTTGCCGATCGATCTGTTGAAGTGATTTATATTGTTCTGTATTTTAAACACATTTTCTCAATAATGGTTTTTGAAGTCTTCATATTTTCCTTTAATGCGCGAGCACGAATATCTATTTATATTTTGTGCTCCAGGAATGACATTCAATTTTAAATTTTTAATATTCTTTTGAAAAATATACCAAAGGGAAATATGTTGTTTTGTTTCGTCCAGGTACTGCAAATATAGTATTTAGGTGTTACGTCAATGGAGGAAATAATATTACTTACATATTTCTATTTTACTGGGAATAATATTCAACGATGATTCAGCGCATACTTCTTTAAAGTTTAAACTCGGAGACATTGTATTCAAAATGTTAAAAAGAATACTTGTCGTTTTTTATGCGGATAAAACGAATTTAAAATACATTTCCTTTGAAGTAATTTAAGATTTGTAGGGGGACTATATAAAATCAAACAAAATTTGAAGGATAAATTCAAACATTTAACTTTAAAACAGTTTGAATTAATTGTTTTTTTCTTCGAATAATTTTAGTTTAAGCAATATTTTTACTAATATATATGTATATATGTGTATGCTTAATCTTCCCATAAATACTGTTACAACTTGCGGAATGAATTACAAAAGTATTTTGAAAGCAATTTTAATAATCATTTGATATAATAATGATGCCTGCAAACATAAAACACCAGTCATTGTTCAAAATTTCTAACATAAGTCTTCACACAGTCCTTTGGGGGCGTCCATTAATTACGTGAGGCTTTTAGGGGGGGGGAGTCGAGCCGAATCTCACCCAGTCTGATGGTGCATTCACATTGGACAGAGTTCTCTCCCCGACTGTCCTGTCATCACTTAGTCACGGTAACATTAGACACGGTATTTAGAACCACCCCCCATACCGCTCTTGATCTGGTGTCTCCCCCGACCCCGCTCGACACCATTTGACCCGCTGACCCCACTCTCTTTCTTTGAAGGACCGCCAGAGGAGGCGATCCGGCGCAGGAAACAGAGTACAGAGACACATAAATCACTGGCAGAGGCAGAGAGCGCTGTGCCAGTCTGTACGCGCTATCACGTGTAGGAGAGGGGAGGGGGTCTCGGCAAATATCACGTAATTTTTTTTCCGCAGGAAACAGTGTAAAATTGCGAGAAAACTGGGTTATATTAAGTAAAACATGTTTCTACACTAAAATATGGCCAAATCCTACATAATAGTTCCAGTAGTCACTCTTGAGACTACACGTGAGTCTCCGTGGACTGAATTAGAATGAATATTCTTTTACGAATTTAAGTAGTTCCTATTTAAGTATTTTATTATTCGATTTTCTCACTGTGATTCTAGACTACGTTCTTAGTAGTCTTAAATACTAGTCTTAATAAGTTTTAAATAAAAATGCTTAAGCAAATTATGTTTTTTTAAATAAATCCAACGCAATCAAGCACAGATTAACATATTTACACTAAAAATACTCATTTTGAAAAATCTCACGTGAGATTAGGGGGGGGGAGCCAAACCTCACGACATCTCACCAGGGCGGGGAGGGGGTCGAAAAAGCGCTAAAATCGCCTCACGTAATTAATGGACGCCCCCTTTTGTATTTGAAATTATTCCTCATTAGAATTACGTGGGGTCTCTATTGGAAAAGCTGCAGCTACTAGCACCAAGATTTCATTATTAGAATGACACTTATCGCAACTCTCTGAAAATTTACAAACCTCTATAGAGGCATATTATACGGCCCTTTGAAATGTGTTATTGATAAATTGAACGTTCTTCAGAAGATAACAAGAATGGCGAATTATGGCATCTACGTCATTCTGGGAAAAATAGTCAGCATGGTGCACATTCATGTTGACATCGGCTTATGTTTTCGTGAAACTAATTGCACTCTGAATTCATAGCTTTATCCTTAACACCCATTCTGCGAAGAGGGTAGACACTTCGAATTCCAGGGAGGAGCTGGCGAGCATCCAATTGGCGTCCAAATAGTTTCCAGCTTGCTCGCTCAACATATTTGGGATCCGGTGGACATACCGACAACCGTAATCGATGCCGTCAGTTCCAGGGTATCCATCCATCTGTTAGACTCGACGAACCTTTGCACAATCGTCCGTCAGAATAAACTCTAGGCCGAAACCATCCCTGGAAAGTTTTCTTGAGAATGTTGAACCTAATCGGACGGTTCCGAAACACTGGTGTTCTTATAGATCAGGGGTTTCCAACTGGCGGCCCGCGGTGCCTTTTTTTGCGGCCCGTGGTGCCTTTTTTTGCGGCCCGCGAAGACTTCTAGGAAAATAATTTGCAGCATCAATTTAGATATTCTTAGTTAACGAAAACTGTTTTTGTAAAAATCTTTATTGTTTTCAAATGCTGTTCATTTACAAAAAACATTGATTTTCCTCGAATTCCATGAAAAGTAGGGTGTCCACTCATGTTCTATTTCATCCCCCCCCCACTTCTTATTTAAATACCCACTTCTTATTTGACTTTTTTTTGTGTGTCTGTGTAATTTAACGAAAGTTTGCCAGTTATAATCAAGGTCGTTGTTGGAGGTTCATCCTCGAATTTTTAAAAATTTCATAGTACATACTATACACAAATCCTCCAAATCCCCCTCCCTCAGGAAAAAATGTCCTGGGTATGGTCCTGATTAAATTGCGGCCCGCCACTAGACAGGTGTTTTCGATTGCGGCCCTTGGACACTTGTAAGTTGGAAACCCCTGTTATAGATGCAGGTTGATGGTCCATTTTATCCTGATCTCTCTTCACAATCAAACAACGGGGATAACTGGGTCTTTTACAGATATTTGATGAAAAATTACGTGTTCAAGGCTCTTCGTTGAATATTAGCAATAAAACTGCATCTTAGTTCGTCAGTGAAGAGAACTCGAGCTCAACAGTGATGTAGGCGACACATTATTAAGTAGAGGTTCCCTGGCGGTGGATTGAAAAAGTGACGCAGTGTTTTGGTCCGCATGCCGATGACGTTCGTTACTTAGGCGTTACTTTGGACACTCGCCTTATACACAAGTTTAAAAAAAACGCATTTGTTCATGATTCTCTCGTATTATCCTAACTTTCTACTAGTTCGTTACTTACGGCGTTCTAAGCTGCGGTTAACTGCAACCGTAATCATTTAGGGCTGATCAAATGGAAATTGATCTTACGTTCGTAATGTTGTATCTTTCGGAAAAATTAAAAGTATAGCAGTCATCGGACACGGTAGTGGTCCTCGGATGGCCTTGATCATATTGACGACTAATATATCCCATTATAACGAATCGCTTCAATTTCCTTGAAATAACAATTTGGAGAATAATTAAGACTTTTGGGGCATTAGACCATGGTTGACTATCTTCAAGTCTACCAAAGATTCTATATCAATGATATTCATCTAAATGCTATCCTTGATACCAATGATTCAATATGAGCAAAGATTCAATATCAATGATATTCATCTAAATGCTGTCCTTGATACTTATTTAACTCTATATCTAAATGTCCGCTAACTCATAGGCTTACAAACAGCGAGAATTCATACGCAAGTTAAAAAATAAGCATTTGCTCATGATTTACTTGCATTCTCCTAATTTTTTACTAGTTCTGGTGATTCATATATTAAGATGCAAATATTTTCACCTTAAAATTGGCACACATGCAAAGTTTCGTGGAATTTTTATTCAAAAACTATTTGTTGTCTACCATTTTCAAAGGCTACTATGATTTTCCAAAATATTAGATGACCACAACAGAAGTAATAAATATTAATGAATCAAACTCTCTTCAGTGGACTCATTAATGACAAAATATATGCACGTCAAGTACACCCCAACTCTGTTATCATAGACTAAAGCTTCCTAATCTAAATAATTCTGAAGTACACTGAACATTACCAAATTTTATGTACGAAATTTCGTATACGTAACTGGCCGAGAATTTCTTTCCATTAATTCGGCCCACAACTGGGAAAAAATCGCGAAGTGAATTGCGTTTCATAATTTATATATCAAAGAGATGGCATAATTGAATAAATTTTAATAACAGAAAGGTCCAATAAATGAAGATTTTTTTTTATGTTATCAGGTTCTATTTTCTTCTTTATGAATTTTTGTTATTTCCTTTTTTATGTAAATTTGTAAGGGAGAGAAGACTCTGCATGTATTCAAAAATTGCTACCTCCACCACACATATGTTTATTGCATGCTACGGAGTCTTTTTTTATTCACTGAACACATGTTTTTTAGTTTAAGGATATATATATATAAATAAATATATATATATATATATATATATATATATATATATATATATATATATATATATATATATATATATATATATATATATATATATTGTAGCGAACTGAGGTTCGTAGTTTCAACCAGTAGATGAACTAAACACACCAGGTATACATCACTCATTACTTAAACAAAACAAATGCAATTTATTGAGAAAATTGATGATGATGAGATATGTACACTGCACAGATGTAAGATGAACTTCGTAAACTTAAGAATCACACTCGATTTAATCAGCGTGGGGCGGAGTAAGAACACAGAAGTCCGCTAGGCTAGCAGAAACTGGCTCTGCTTCAATGATGAAGAAACGGCACTTCGTCCTGATGGGAAAAGGGGCTCCCCAGCAATATCAACGGTGGTGACCACTGCACGCACCCGGCAGCGATGAAAATATAGAAATAAGGAGAAGGGACTCCTCACTGGAAATTACGGTAGCAAAGGCTACTTCCACGAAGACTGGTCTCCGACAAATTAGCGGAGTATGTTTACTCCTGCAGGAACTAAATCGTCGCTGCAAACAGTCACAAGGGACTCTTGAACCTCTAAGGGCGGCAAACCCGGCTGCTCTTAAACTGGATCCGCTACGTCTCAGGAACAAAAAAGACGCAAGCCACGAATAAGGGGTCCATTCTCTTTTATAGGAGAGCCTCCACCGGATATTGCATCACTCTCCAGAAAGGTCGAACGATCTAGAACAAGTGAGCAATGGAAATGGGTTTCCTGGGGCGATAATGAAATATTTTCCCCGGGTCTAAAACGGCCGCCTTTTTAGTTTGTCCTCAAAGCCACTTCAAAGAGTCTCAAAGGGCCGCTTCGGTAAAATGCGAAGGGCACGAGTCCTTTTGTTTAGGCACGCGGCGCCTCCAGGATGCTGCTTAACAACTGATAGTTCATGAATGAAAAGCACATGGAGTCTCCTGTCATTTATAACTGATGTCAACAGGTGTCACCCGGTAGCGATGACTAAATCAAGAAAAATGACCGAGGCCTCCTAACGTTCTGTGGAACAAGTCTATCGGATGAACAAAGGGAAAATGCCGTCAGCATTTTGCCACCTGAGTTGTCGGGTTTCTTTTGATGACTCTCAGGCAGAGACAGAAGAATTTCTTTTGTTAACGGAGAGGTTGAAATGCAATACTCTACAATATATATATATATATATATATATATATATATATATATATATATATATATATACATAGAGAGAGAGATATGTCGATAGATATCAAAGAGATAGTATAGTTGAATAAATTTTAATGGCAGAAGGGGGACAGTAAATGGAGGTTTTTTTTATCAGTTTGTAGTTTTATCTATTTGGGGTTTTTACGAATTTTTGTAGTTTATTTTTCATGTAAATTTGCAAGCATAGGAAGCTTTAGCTTTTATTTCAATTTTAGGAAGAAATTCCATGAATTATGTCTCCACAATATATATATATATATATATATATATATATATCGTTCATTTCAATCGGTCCCTTGAAAAACGATAGATCGAGATTCCACTGTGTATATATATATATATATATATATATATATAAATGAACGATAAATGCGGTAAAACGATAGATGCGGAAACATAACAAAGCAATAAGATCATTGGGACTGGATAAAATGAACGATACATACGGAAAAACGATGGATCTGAAAACGATCGATCGAGATTCCACTGTATATATATATATATATATATATATATATATATATATATATATATATATATATATATATATATATATATATATACATACACTGTATATATATGTATATACATACATATATATATATATATGTATGTATATACATACGTATGTATGTATGTATGTATGTATGTATATATTCTCCATAGAAGGATTACCGTAGCTGCTTTTACAGTCTTGGAATCTACTTTGTGTGAATACAAAATTGTATGAATACAAAAAATAATACTAAATCGATCTACATATTGGTTTTTGTTTGTATTCCCCAGGGTTCTGTAAATATTCATCATTATTTAACATCGCCCTTCATGACCTTTTGAGTCACATTTCTGCTGGGATGTTGGGTCAATTTTTGCAGATGACATTATTTTCTGGTTCTCAGATACCAAGCCTTCGAGAGCCAATTTAAGGGTGCAACTTGCTCTCGATTACATATTAGAACGTACCCAATATTGGGGCCTATTGATTTCAATCTCGGAAACAGAATGTACTTCTTTTACAAAACGATACTCTTTAAAGAACTTCATTCCTCAGCTCTTCGTTTGAAAATTCATCCATCGCATTTAATCAGCACCCAAAGTTTTTGGGGTTTTGTTCTTGACCCAAAGTAATTATGGAAAAGTCATATTAAGTACTTAGTAGATATATGTTCTGAAAGCCTGAACATTCTCAAATTAATTTCGCGCAGACTTTGGGGAGCAGATGCCATTTCCCTAAGGCTTTTCTATCTAACTTTTATTAGATACAAACTGACCTATGCCTGTGAAATCTGGGGAACTGCACCTGAAATGCATATTAATAAATTGAAATTAATACAAAATATTAGAACTTGCTTGGGTTGTTCTTAAACGGATTAAATCGATTATTTGGAAATTGAACTGGCTGTTGAGCCTTTGGACCTATATATTGGTAAAAGGTTTAGAATTAAATTTTTAAAGCATCATTCTTTACCTGATGGGAATCCCATGAAGAACCTTCATCCTGACAGTCATCATCATTGTCAGTCCTTTTGCCACAGAGTGTGATCATGTGCATCACAGTCTACATTGGATGTTCCTATGGCATTTCCAGTGGTTTCTCCGGGTCCTCCTTAGTTGCCATTACAATGTCAATTTAATATTCACCTTCCGAGTTGCATCGCAGAAAAGGAGAAAGCACAACTTCTGAAACAAGTCACGCTTAGTCTAATAAACACCGACTATTCTACTCATTTTAAATTTTTTTACTGATGGATTTGTCGACCTTCACATCTGCAAAGCCGGGGTCAGTTATTTTACTGAAGAACTAAAGGAATCTTCCTTACTCCAGTTGATTTGTGTTCTAGTCTCAATGGTGAACTTCTGGCGCTTAATGCTGCTTTGGTGCGTTGCTTCACATTGGAAGGAAGGCTCATTTGTATTTTTACCAACTCCTAAGGGGCTCATCAATGTCTACACCAACCTCAACCAAATGACTAATTCTTTTCTTCTTTTTTTCTCCATCCATGAAATTAGGGATATTTTCTTTGAACTGAGGTTTGAAGATATTACCTTACAGTGGGTTCCTGCTCAATGTGGCATTCATTGCAATGAAGTTCCTGACACATTGGCTAAATACAGAGGCTGTTCGCACATTTTTTAGACGATTTTGGTAAGCGGTAATAAAAAATCGTTTGCTGCAAAAGAAATAATTGCAATTGTAGTATGTTTTCAAAAGTCAAAATTATCGTCTGCGGCTTGAAAGTTTTGTTTTTATTCAAAATGACGTTTTTAACAAAGCAGTGGTTCAAAGGCTACATTTATGCTCTTTCCGAAGAAAAATATGCATACTCCGTTATCCAAAAACGATGTGAGAGTCATGGTTTTGTGATATCTAAAGCGTCTATAGGTAATATCGTCAACAAGAAAGGAAAAAACGTCAAATTGGAGCCTCAAGTGGGACAAAAATTCCAAACAAGTATCCAAGGAATAAACGGACATCTTCGACTATTGCAAAGGTACGTTGTTTAATGTTAAAAGAAAATCCCCCTAGTCAAAGGACAGTTGCAAAATCATTAAAATGCTCGGTGTACACTGTAAACAAAATGATAAACGTTGATTTAAATCTTAAGAAAGCGAAAAAACGCAATGTGCATCGTCTTCTTCCAAATCATATCGCTGAACGCAAGACACGCTGCAGAATTCTATATGAGAAACACTTATCCAAAGAAAAATGGAAAACAATTGTCACAATAGATGAATCATGGGTGTATTTAAATGATTGCAACAAAAAAAGAGCCATTTATTATCATAAAAGGGAAGAAAAACATTTAAGTACATGGTTCAAAGAATCGAAAGAAAGTTTTTCTAAGGGATTCATGATTGTTGCTGGTTTTTCTTATAATGGCAAGTTAAAAATAAAGCGAGTGGAAAAAAATGTCAAGATTAACTCCAAATACTATCAGGAACATATTTTATCGCCAATTTTTCTGAATGAAATACCATCGATTTACCCACAGTGCCATCAATCTGTGAGACTCCATCAGGACAAAGCTAGCAGTCACACATCAAAATCCACTGTAAATTTCCTAAAAGAAATGGAATAAAAAACTGGTATAAAGGCCATACTCTTCACTGATATCCCTACTAAATCTCCCGATGTATCACCTATGGATTTTTGTGCTTTCGGACTTTTAAAATCTGCATTATCCACACGTCGTCCCAAAACCTTTACAGGACTCTGGAAAGCTGTTCAGGAGTAATGGGATAGAATACCTCTTCTGACACTTCAAAAGGCATTATTTTCCTGGAAATTGCGGTGTCGAAAGATACTTCAGAATAAGGGATGTCAAATAGAACATTGAAAACACAATAATTTTATGTAATTTAGTTTTGTGAATACAATATACATCGTCTAAAAAATGTGTGAACAGCCTCTGTAATCCTTATGCATGGGCCCGATTCCTCCTTTTGCATGTACTCTTTCTTTCTAAGTGCATTAGCAGGACGCAAAAAGAGACTATAGCCAACTGGTGCGATTCATAGAGGAACACTTGTGGTCAGAGACATCTTTTTAATTTCTTGACAGAACATATTAACCTTTTGTATTTTGAGGGGATTCCCACTTTCGCTGCTAAAGCTAGAATTGTGCATCTTGTCACGGAGTCCTACCTGCAACGCTTCCATCTTGCAGCTACTGATATTTGTCCAGTTTGTTCTAAAGATCGTGAGACTCTAGAACACATTATGATTCTCTGTACCGGAAAGAACTGTTTTAATAATTTACCAACTGGTCTCAATGATTCTAAAGCTATTTTTATATTTTTTTCAGATCCTTTTTATGTATTTGTTGGTTTTAATATTTACAGAAGACATCGTGAAATCGGCGCTTTTGTGCCGGACTCATGAGATAAGTTGTATTATTGTATATATATATATTCATATATGTTACCGCCAAAGTTCGATGTCTGCTAAATTAACGAAATGGCTGGCCAATTCACTTGGTCAAAGCCCGAAATAATCGAGAATTTACGACTACTTCGGGCTTTGGTCGGCCCATTCACAATGATCCCGACAATCAGTGGGCAGTTTATGAATTGTCCAAGAAAAAGGGCCAAAGATAGAAGTTTTGTGGGGCTGCATCATGCATTTATGGGAGTTGATCATACCAGATCTAACTCATATTATTACCAATGTGAAACTCCCTTTAGTATATTCAGTGTAGAAAAATATCACTTTAATATAAGATAAAAGGAAATATTTCTTGGGTAGTTCGCAAACTGAAACATTGATTGTCGATTGATATATATATGCATCTCTGTGTGAGAGAGAGATAGATAGAAAGAGATAGAGATAAAGAGATGAAACTCTAAACACTCTAGATTTTTTCGAAATATCTTTTGGTTCTAAGAAAAATTGCTATTGCAATGTAAAAACTAAAGCTTTGTTTAAAAGCATTGTTCATTTAAATCTATGGTAAACTGAAGAAGTGTTTATTGAAAGACTTAGCCATGAGTTTATAAAAAAAAATATCATGGTATTGATCCCTTTTTCAAATCATTTTATCATATACAGGGACAGAGAAAATTCGTGATTATTTAGAAAAAGTTTGACGTTCATTTATGATATATAATTTCAACTTTAAAAAATATTCTTTAGAAATTTCCTGTAAACTTAAAATAATTGTGATCTTAGTTCATGTATTCAGCAATAAGTTCCATTGTTTAATGTTTTTAATAGTCATTTTGCCATATTAATAAGTGCATGATCCGTACGAAATCCGAAAAGAAAACTTATTGTCCAAGCCCGTCGAAGTAATCATTTTTGAAATTTAATCATTACATTGTACCAACTTTATTTGCATATAGGGAAGAAGTAATGTCAAGAATTTCATTCTATTCATAAAATGAATGGATTCTTTACTCATGATTTCAAAGGTGTACAGAGGAGCGAGAAAATATTTAAGCTACGACAAAGCATTCATCTAAAAGAAACACCAGAAATAATGTAACAATAACGTAAGTACAGTAAGCGTTTTATCCTATCTAGTTGTAACCAATCGACATTTTATCATTTTCCATATTTTTATTAAACCTTTCGAAGTTTTTCGATAACACTTGCTATGAAATAGAGGAATATATGGAGTGTTTATTGAGACATTTTGCAGGTTTTCAAAAGGGATATATTCGAAATTAAATGCATCTTTTATAGATTACAAAAGGGAATGAATAAAAATTACATTCTGTCTCAGGCACAACAAGACCGTATTTATAAAGGATTTACCTTTTTTCCTATTTTCCATGCTTTGAAATTGTATATATATATGTGTGTGTGTGTGTTAGTTAGTTATGCCAAAAAACAGTTTCTCATTCCTTAACTTATTTAAACTCATTCCCTAACTTACTTTGCCCTATAAATTGATAATTTTACTAATCGATTTTAAACATTTCGTAATTTTCATATCGACCCTCAAGAAAAATCTGACCTAAAACTGACCCTTGAGAAAGTAATCATAGCAATTTTAGACTTCTGCAACTGCAATGTTTAACCATATAAGGCATCCCGTAACTTCGAAATTTTCTAACTTAATGACAATCCTGACCAAAGGAACCCTGCTCGAGAATTTGGGGTAAGAGGTGGCGCAAAATTGCATTTTTACCACGTTTTTATTAACTCGCTTTCTTGTTTGTGTGTTTGTCCAGTACAAATCTTGCAATCGATTTTTAACTAATTTCCCGACTAGACATTTAAAACTTTTAGAATAGCTCAGAACACGATGACAATGCATTCTATTAACACTTTTAGCCATCTTTAAGCAGGATTGAATTCCTTTTCAGTTAATTTTGTATGGAAAGTTAGTTCAGAAAAATACGCAAGGTGGCGCGACTCGATAGCCAAAGAGCAAGAACAGCTCAATCACGAGTCAATGAGACTCCGAGAAGAGCATGAATCTAGACTTCAACGTCTTCGCGATGCGTACGCTCAAGCAAATAATTTTGCTTAAGCAAATAATTTTGGAAGAGTAGTAATGCCCAAGCCATTTGTAACAGGTATGAATGCCAAACATCCTCCACAGTGATGACACGAGCACAAATTTGCTTCCAGATGTGCTTCCATTATTTTGATAACCACCTGTGCATAAATATAAATATATATATATATATATATATATATATATATATATATATATATATATATATATATATATATATATATATATACATACATAAGTGTGTGTGTTTACATTCTATAATGCGAGGCAGTTTATAACAGGCTCCACCTTAACAACATATATTAGAAATATATTACAACTAAGTGGCCAATCTCATTTGAAAAATAATATCATTCTTCATAAAACTGAGAGAGCGTTAATTACTATTTATAAGCATTATTTCGAAACTTTTATTCTTATTCATAAAATCATACCTTTATGTCTCTTAAAGACATTTTCAATCTATACGGCATTTGCGTACGAGCACCTAATATCACCATTTAAACATATTCCTGACATCAGCTGGGGGGATAAGAGGAAACTTTCCAAACTCATACATCCTTTCGTATTTTGCCGAAAATTGTGCTTTTGATCTCAAAATCCCCATTTCATCTTCAAAGGGAAAAGCTATTTTCTATCGCCTCCTTTTCTCTCTCTGGTTTTAATCAATAACATCTAAACTTCGTTGTTCGACTTCTCGTTACTAAAATAGCTCTGGGTAATATCATTTGCGGGGGTAAAAGTTCCGCATTCTTTTCGCCGTATGTATATTTATTGCAAGAAGGCAAATAGCCCCGAATTTTTGTCGAAAAGAGCATTTCGTATTTACGGTTTAGGAAAGTAATTCATTAGTTTAGTATTATTAGCTTTGGTGATGCGGGGGAAATTCCTTGTTTAATCGTGTTTTCAATTAGTTTTCTTGGGCTTATCTTCTTAAACATTTCTTTTTTTTCCCCTACGCGTGATATTATAGCCAGCTTTCTTTGTGTCGACTTGGTTTATAGGGGGACAAAGGCATTTAGCGTTTTGATCGAATTTAGTTGTAGGGGATTTTTCGTTAATGAAATTAACAGATATACACACATTCTTAGCATAATTGTCGATTACGATTTCCGGGAAGCGGTATGAATTTGATACAAACAGTATAACTTATTTCTGAATATGTTTGTTGTTGTTGTGCTATTATTTAATCAAATTCTTTCGCATAAAAGACTGTTTACGTAGAGCATGATTTACTCGCTAATTATTACGATCGCCGGGTTTTGGCGAGAGAGGAATGTAATGCAATAATGCGCAGTCCTATGAAATAAGATTATTTGAGGAATGCATTAATGCGTGATCATGGTTTGATTTGCATTATTCCATATGCAGGAGCGTAAGTCGTCAGAAATTAGGCTAAAAGAAAATTTTCCCTGCGTCTCACAGAAACGGTAAAATAACTTATCTGACGGGAAAAATTATGGAAATGGAAAATGCTAACACGCTGTTATTACATTAACTAGAGTAAAATTCATAGAATATTTTAATAAATAAGCCATGCATATATATATATATATATATATATATATATATATATATATATATATATATATATACACGTTCCGTTAAAGTAAAAAAAAGGGAATATAGAATTATTATAGAATTATATACATATATTAAGGCAGTGGTAGAGATTAGTCATCACCTTCGGTTTATAAGGCTCGCTCTAGTAGTTTTTAGCAAAAGCCTGGTGAAAAGGTTATAAACTTTTAATGCTCTTATTATTAATAATAATAATAATAATAATACTAAAAAAAAAACTTGTCTTTCAGACTTGGTTGTATATCGTATCAGAGAAAAAACAGACTTGTCTTTCAGACTTGGTTGTATATCGTATCAGAGAATAAGTAACGGTTTCCAAATGCAGTTGTATTCCTCAGATGATAAAAGGTCCAAGATTTATGTGATAACACAAATATATACAGCTCCAGCTGACTCAGCAGCTTAATGAGGGCAGCTGCCTCATCCCCCATGAGGGCTTGTTACATCAATTTTAGCATTTCAATCTCTGTTCAGTTGCGAATGACCTGCCTCAATCAATCAACAATTCACCACCGTAGACAATTATCTGAAGGGTTACTTTGGGAAATGCCAAATTACATATCAATTCTTAACAATTCACGAGCAAGATAAGATCTATTTTATACACACAAATCCTTATAACCATTCCTACCTATTCACTAGAGTCCGCTTAATTTGCGTCTTCTTCATTTTTACTGACATCCTGGTATATTTATTATCCGGTCCATAAAAGATACTCTTTCTTGAGAAAAAAGTATCTTTTCTGGACCATTATTCATATTACTCTTAAATTTTGCTCACAAGTGTGATTAATCAATGGAATTTAGATGTATAAATCTAACATCACGTAAGGAAACCTTTAAAAGTATATTACTAGTATTTATTGGTGAGTAGTGCCTGCAGTACAAATAAACATAATTTTCTGAATAGAGTGGATATTCAGGTAAGAAGACCCATAAACACATTTACTAATAAATACTCCCGAAAACCGGATATAAATATTTTCTTGTGATCAGACTCATCACGCGCAAGTAACATCTTACTTCTGCGGATGAGTAACCGAGAAAGTGCTCCAGTTAGATGGGAAAAAATAAAACAAAGAATAGAATCAAACCATGTAAAGGTATAGATTTTATTCTCTATAAAAGAGAGCTTAACATCTCCAAGATGTCATAAGGAGAAAAAAAAATCGTAACGGGATATTCCATTTTTTCCTTTTATCTGTATTTGGAATTTCCAGTTTCATCTAATTTTAACCGTACTTTTTTGCTGCTAACTTGTACGTCAATCAATCAATATATATATATATATACCCATCTTAATTATTAATTAGATGGGATTAACCTGAAGCTGTTCATTATGTCTTCAATATAACGTTTCAAACAGTCCATTTAAAATATTCAATGGTGCGATAATATTTTGATTTTTAATGGTACAAAAATTATAATAGTGAAATATGATTCATAAATACCTATTTTAAATGCTTTTATCATATGAAAAAAAATTCAGATTTCCTACCTAGAATGATAAAGAAAAGTACATTAGGATAAAATATAACAAATTCATTGAAAATTGAAATAATATTGCAACAGAAATAGATTCTATATTACACTTATAAGTATCCTTTAATACAATAAAAACTCTTTTAGTATAATAATCCTAAATATACAGTATTATTTATGTAAGAGACGTTAATAAGAATAAATGTTGAGTAAAATTATATAAATAGCAAACATAAACTGTAACTTTTTTTGTATGTGTTTATAGTTGTTATACATTTGATTTAAAAAATGAATCAACTAATGTACATAACTCAAAATTATTCCAGTATTTTTTACATAGCTATTTTTCAATGCTATTTGTTAAACTAAATATATCCTTTTACCTAATATCCTTTTATCTAATTTTTCACATTCTCTTGAAAATTATTGAAGATAAAATTTACTTATTTGAAATTGCACAGGAAGGCAGTATGATGATTTCACGATGTTTTCTATGAATGTTTATGAGGTTGAGTACAAATTTTTATTTTCTTTTTTATAAGCGCAGACAAGCGTATACGTGCATCTTAACGCAGCTGATGAAGTCAAAACTTCGTGTATGACATCAAATCAAAACTTCCTTTATAATACCTGTTGGATCGTAAAACATCAAAACCTTACTTTAAGGAAAGAGACAAAGTTTTGAATTTATATATGCCCTTTAACTGAAAGTGTTTACGAATTAACGCCCTTTTACTGAAGGAGACATTTTCAGAAAACATATTTCATATATGTTTACAGTAAAAATCTTTTACAGGAAAATTTCTCAAGATTTCCTAACTACATAAACTATTAATTACCTATTCTTTAAATTGTATAAACATTCGAAATAGTTTTAGAGTTAATAAAAACCAACCAGATGTAAAATACCACGTGATAGATATATAATATGCCTAATTCATCCTTTCTAAGCTTAATTCACCAAATACAATTTTTTTCAAACATTTATCATCGGTTGAAAACTTAATAAAGGGGCATTAATGGTCTACTGAATAAAGTTCTAAGCTTAAAGCTTTCCTTACTTCTAACACGAGTGTTAATTTTAGGGGTTTAATTTTTTTTGAGTTAATTGAAAGCCAACCAGATGTAAGATACAATGTGACAGAAATTAAAAAAGAACATATTTTGCTAAATGCCTCAAAATACGGAAATTAACCCTGAAGAATAGAAAAGTTACCCTAATTCACCAAATATAAAACTTTTCAAAACTTATTGTCAGACCCACGCACACGTGATGGTGCAGGCCCATTCCTTAAGTGGGAAAAGCCTTCTCAAATACGACCATTTTAAGTAAGATTGGCAGGGTCCCACGCTGAGGTCGAATTCTCTAGAATCTTCTGGAATTTTCTGAAAGAGGAGATATAAAAGAAAGAAAGAACGGATGGGAGGGGAGATCGCTATTTACTGAGGTTAGCTATGAATTGAGAGGAGAGAACGATAGGCCGTGCTTGCTGCCCCTTTGCTGGACTTTGGATTGAACTGATGTATGACTATAGCTCTCTCTGGTTTTCGAGTGATGATTGTGCTGTTTGAGGAAATGTTGTATCATAGTTATATATATATATATATATATATATATATATATATATATATATATATATATATATATATATATATATATATATATACACTATAATACACAGAAAAAAGAATCATGTTGGATATTCTTAAAGTTTCTAATTATAGATACATATATACATACACACACACAAACACATATTATTTATATATATATATATATATATATATATATATATATATGATAGATAGATAGATAGATAGATTTATGAATAACAAGAGATTTTTATATATGTAAGGAAAGTGGGGTTTTTGTGTCCATGGAAACCATAAACGAGCTACTTAACCACAAGGTCACGCCACTTATCATCGGATTGAAAACTTAAAAATGATACATTACAATAGTCTACTTAATAAAGTTCTAAGATTCATACACTGCATGCTTCTGAAACGAGTGTTAAATTTTGGGGTCTAAATAATTTTAGAGTTAATATAGACCAGTAAAATATAAGACACTATGTGAGAGAAACAAAATATGCCACGCTAAACGTTGCAAATTTCGCAAATCGATCCCGAAGAGCAACAAAGTTACCCTAATTCACCAGATACAAAACTTTTCAAAACTTATCACTTAAAAATGGGGCATTAATACTCTACTTAAATGAGGCTCTATGCTCCAAACCTCTCCATGCTTCTATAACACGAGTATTGTGTATAAATAGTAATCAGCTATTTAATTTAAATAATCTCGGAAAAGTTTTCCTTCCAGAATAACTAAAGTACTTTTTTTCATCCTCTCGCGACTAATATCACTGAAGAATTTTGTAATCTGGAGACTGAGAAGAAAGCTTCTCGAATCCGAATGTATTAAAATTCGAAGGTCGGTGACAGCCTCTATAACTGAGGAGGGAAAAACAAAATCAATTTCCAGGAGTAAAGTAATGTGACGTTGTCGCCAGTTCAGAAAACTCCCGTTTATCATTTGCTTTAAACTACTGCTCTGGTTTCTCAAACAACAACGGAGCAACTATTTTGAGGCGCTTTATATTTTAAATTAACTTAAAGTGTTAACATAGTGAGCAATATCCGGGATGTATTCCGAAGAGTTTGTTCTACTAATATCACTTTTATAAGTATTGCTGTTGTTAAGAAAACTAAATGTTTTTATGTTTACTTTATTTATCAGTTGTTTGAGAAGAAATACTGTTTAATGGATGCTTATGGCATTTGCCTGATGTATTAACTGAATTTCTGTCACTTACTTCAACCCAGTCATTGTGTCCTTTTATGAATATTTTAAAATAGAGAAAAAATTACTTTTAACTACTGGTCCAGTTTCTCTGAAAAAAAGGAGCAATTGTTTGAGGTGCTTTATATTTTCAATTAACCTTTAGCTTACGGGGCCCATTTTTCCAATTCCCGCTTTAGGACGGGAGATTTCATACCCCCCTTTGTATAAACGGCCATTAAGAGGGTTATATATATATATATATATTTTCATTATTTGGCCCGTATTCTTTGGATACATGCTATCCCACCCCGTAAGGAAAACGTCAACTTAACGTGTTAACACTGTCGGCAACATCGAGGATTTATTTTAATTAGTTAATTTTACTATTATAACTTTTGTAAGTATATGAAGCGAAATATATTTTAAGTCATTTATTCTTCGATTTAGAAGGAAAGCTGTTTGGTAGATACTTGTGTCATTTACCTGATATAATTGGGGGCCCGATGAAGCTTAGCGGCAGCGCGTCTGCTTTCGGTGCTGAGGGTGCTCGGATAGAATCCCGAAAAGTACTATTAAATACCGTTTCTAGGCCGGATATGGGCATGCTAAATCTGTAGACCGGAAAAATCCTCTATGATGTCAGAGAGGGTGGAAGATGGTACGATCCTCCCAGATGTCACCCCCGGAGTTGCACGGTCAAAATTGAGGTGGTCGATGGCTACATTGGACTCCGACACTTGTGGTGCCACTATAAACTGAAACTCCAACCCTTAGTCCGTTAGCTTATAGATCTAGTATGGAATACTTCCAGCCAGGGGACATTAGAAAGAATAACTACAACCTGATATAATTGCCGAATTCCCGTCATTTACTTCAACCCTGTTATTTTACTCTTTAATATTTATATATTCAACTAGCTGAATACCCGTGCTTCGCTACGGAGTACATTCAAATTAAATACAATGGCCAATGTATGCAATTAATGCGAAATATATATATATATATATATATATATATATATATATATATATATATATATATATATGTAATAAATTAAATATTAGGCCCTCCATTCTATCATTTAAATTCCCTTTCATAAATCCAATCCCCAGTAACATTACTTTAGCGTTTTAAAAACCCATAGCAACAGAACTTCCCATAAAACAGCCAACGTTGCATTTCTACACGTGTATACGTCTCGAGAAAGGCGTGAGTTGGCATCGCCAGCCCCAAATTCCGCTGACGTTTCAAAACAACAGCCACATGTACCTCGCTTCTAGCGCGTAAGGTTGAAAGGAGATATTACACTTCGCTCCGAGCATCTGAAATGAAAGGACGTATGTTACTATCGCTCTAAATAAAATGATTCGACCCGACTGCTTCAAAATTCTAATTCCTTTCAGGCTGAGTCTAGCTCCAGCCATGTAAATTTGAGCTAGTTTTCCTTTTCAGGTTGCCTTTTAAGAACGATATGTAATGATTATATTACATATATATATATATATATATATAATAAATGAAACGATCAATGTATGCAATTAATTTGTATGTTTAATATTCATAAAACATATTTATTGGAATTAAATTCTTAAAAAACTTCCATCTCAATTAGTCTAGTGATTAAATTTTATCTTTAACCATATTTTAATATTTTTTGTCAATTTATTTCGTTGTTATACACGTGACACGAAATTAATTTAAAGTATCAGAAAAAGAAAAGAAACCCCGTGATCAACATTTAATAAATTAAATTTTAAAAATTCACCAAAAATCAGAAAATGGAGAAAAAGATTCGAAAAAGTTTACATTTTAAAAGGATTTTTATGATATTTCTCGTGATATTAATTTTACAACCCTCAGATAATTATTTTAAATGCAAACTTTAAAAATTTACAAAAGAGGTTAAAAATTTAATTGTAAAAAATCTAAGAAGAATTTTTCAAAAATCATTCTTAGTGCACCCCTACACTATAAGAAGAAGTGTCATGCAAAATTTCACCCCTTTAGGTAAAGCGGTTTGGTCTGTGCGTTATATTTCAGTCAGTCAGTCGGTCACGGAACTGTTTTATATATACTGCTGGCCACTGTAAATGCAACACCCTGAAGGAAACATGCAAATAACATGAAATTTACAACATGCATTAGCGGAGGTGAGATATGCAAATGATTAGAATTTCAGCGCAGACGCACATCAAGCGCACTTGTGGCGCCACTTCAAAGAGCTATTTAAGGCTTGGAGATTTCGACGATTTCAAGTTCGGCAATTGTGTTTTTCTTGTGGTTTTTTCAAAAAAAACGATCAATTATGCCTCGTCGAAAACAACGATCATCTTTTGATCAAGTATCAGAGTTCGACGGAGGAAGGATAGTGGCCTACCGAGATTGTGGATTATCTTTCAGGGAAATCGGTAGTCGTGTTGGACGAAACCAAACAACTGTAATGCGGATATGTGATCGTTGAATGCAGGAGGGTACGACGGACCGGCGTGTTCGATCGCATCCACCTCAGCGCACCACTTCACGTGATGACAGGCAAATTGTGCGCATGGCAGTGACGGATCGCTCAGTCACATCACGAACCATAGCACAGCACATAGCATAGCACAGTCTGTAACGCATCATCCAGTGTCTGCGCGTACCATTCGACGCCGTTTACAGCAGAGGGGTCTGTCCGCAAGACGTCCATTGCTTTGTCTACCCTTGACGCAGAACCACAGACGTCTCCGCCGCCAATGGTGCGATGACAGAAGGATTTGGACGGCAGAATGGAATGAAATTGTCTTTACTGACGAGTCACGTTTCTGTCTGCAACACCACGATGGTCGCATTCGAGTCTGGAGACACCGTGAAGAGAGGATGCTGAACAGCTGCGTTATGCACAGCCACACTGGTCCTGCACCGGGTATTATGGTATGGGGCGGTATTGGATATCACTCTCGCACACCTCTAGTACGCATTGCCGGTATTTTAAACAGCCAGCGCTACATCTCCGAGGTGTTGGAGCCAGTTGTCCTTCCTTACCTTCAGGGCTTGCCCACAGCCATATTTCAACAGGATAATGCACGACCACACGTGGCACGCATTGTCCAAAGGTTCTTCGTCAATCGCCAGATTGAATTGCTTCCCTGGCCGCCTCGCTCTCCGGATCTTTCGCCGATAGAAAACATGTGGTCCATGGTTGCTCTACGATTGACCCAGATTCCATCCCCAGCTGCCACAGCAGATCAACTTTGGTAACGTGTGGAAGCTGCTTGGTCTGCTGTACCCCAAGAACTCATCCAAAGTCTCTTTGAATCAATGCCGAGGCGTGTGGCAGCGGTGATCTCCAACAATGGCGCCTACTCTGGCTACTGATTTTGGTAGGAACCACACTTCACAGAAGTCTATAAATTTAATCATTTGATACTTGGTCAACATGTTATCTACAAAATAAATTTTGTTGTGATATCTCTTGTCTTTCTTGGTGTTGCAATTTGGGTGGCCAGCAGTGTATATATATAGATCAGAAAAAATCATCAAGCTGTTTTGGGGCTACGCAGTTTCAATTTATCTTTATTTACGATTAACTTACAGTGATAACATATTGAGCAATAGCTTAATAGACGGATGTACGTTTATTACCATTTCATCAAAATGGTGTTATGATTTTTACAATTTATAATTACTAATTCAACAGTATTAACATGTTAAATAATTTTAGAGCTAACAAAAAAATAATCAGATATTATATACTGTGTAAAAAAAAAAAAAAAATACGCTATGCTAAAAGCTTTAAATTACGCAATTCGACCCTGGAGAATAGCAAACTTACGCGAATACTTATCATCGGTTGAAAACTTAAAAACTAGGCATTAATAGTCTACTTCCTTAAGTTCTAAGTTTCAAGTACTCCACGCTTCTAACACGAAAGTTATGTATAAATAGAAATCAGCTATTTAATTTTCCAATAATCTCGGAAAAGTTTTCCCTCAAGAATAATTAAAGTATTTTTTTTTCTTCTCATCCTCTAGCGACTAATATCCTGAAGAATTTTGCAATCTCGAGACTCCGGAGAAAGTTTCTCAAATCCGAATGCATTAAAATGCGAAGGTCGGTGACAGCCTCTATAACCGAGGAGGGAAAAAATCAATTTCCAGGAGTAAAATAATGTGACATTGTCGCCAGTTCACAAAACTTCGTTTAGCGTTAACTTTAAACTACTGCTCCAGTTTCTCGGACAACGGAGCAATTATTTTGAGGCGCTTTATATTTTCAATTAACTGAAAGTGCTAACATAGTGAGCAATATCCGGGAAGTGTTTCGAGGCGTTTATTTTACTATTATAACTTTTATAAGCATTACGATTGTAAAAGAATTTAAATGTTTTAATTTTTACGTCGATTTTTCATTGTATGAGAAATAATGCTTTTTAGATGATACCAATGTAGTGTTATGAAGTGAAATATATGTATGTATATGTAAATAAACACACGCACACACACACACGCATATATATATATATATATATATATATATATATATATATATATATATATATATATATATATATATATATATTGATATTGATTGTGAAGAATAGGAAATTCTTCAAGTAGTCAGCCGTGTGAATATATGTGATGTGTCTTTGTCACCCGAGAGCTGCCTGTCCTTGGCAACAGAGGGGGGTCGTGAAGAGGGTTGACCTCTGGTGTCGAACTAAGTGACTGATTTTCATTGCCGGGCTAAGGGGCGAAGCTCCTCACATTGTCCACTGGCAAGAGGGTGCCCCATTGCCAGAGGTGTTCCATACACTGAGAATCGGACATTCTTAAAGTACAAAGGGGTCTGTTCGTCCCTCTGCGTGGGATATTCTCGAACGTTGGAAGAAGCTAATGTCACTAATTTCAACAAATCAGCGTCCAAGCAAATGAACCAACGCATGATAGGACGGAATGTGTTCGACAGGGAGGTGCTTAGAAATTTCGTGTAGAACCTCAGACAGAAAAAGGGTCAGATAGATTTGAGATCTACTCTCAGAAGGTGACTGACCTTCGGCCTTGGGCCAGATTACATTTTTGGGGAACTTAAATCCCGGGCTTAGTGCTGTTTCTCGTAGTCAGTGGACTCTGACTGTTTGGGGAAGAATATTAACTCGCCGGTGCCTTAGGGCGGTTTTGACTGTAATATTTCATGTAATTGAAGTGTGTAAATATTGTATATAATTAAATACTTTATTTTAAATCCTAAACTCTGTATTTTTGAATTAATCTATGTTCAGCTATCTGGGGGAAACTGCCCATATCGCCACAATACATATATATATATATATATATATATATATATGTATATATAGATAGATAGATAGATAGATAGATAGATAGAGAAAAAGGGACGGGCTGGGGCGTTTTATATAATACTCTCATTGAAGCTTTGATGAAACATCGTATCCAATGCATATTTGTTCGATGCATAGTTTTTGTATCAAATAAGTGAAATGATTTTCACTCGCCTCTCGTTACAAAAAAAAATTGATTTTGAAGAGTTTCCCCCGATTTAACTCCAACTCAAAAGCACAATAAAGGCAATATTCTTCAATTTTTACTTCTACAAATGAGCTTTTGATGATTTAAAATTTAAAAAACTCGATGATTTTTTAATAGAATCAGTGGATATAATTAATTAATGGTAATTCGGGGCATTAACACATGAATGAGTCTTTTCCTTTCTTAATTCTTATTTAAATAATTCCCGAAAGAAAAAGCTGTCCTAAGACGGAACGCATTAAAAAATACAATTATGCAACATACATTACAATTTTTTTTTCCTTCACGGCAAAGCTTCTTAACACATGATACGATTCCTTTTTTTGAAAAGTTCATACGGAGAGATAATGTGTGATAAAATTTCAATTATTTACGCTATAAATAATGAAATAATTACAATTCTTTATCTTTCCCTACAAGAGCTGCGATTGTTTATGACAGGGCTAATTTGCTTCGCGCAGTGCTCTGAGCAGCTACTGGAATTTTTATGCACACATACATCTTTTTCTTTCTTATATTTTTCACATTAAGGATTTAAAAATCAGAAATGAAGACTTAAAAGAAAGAAGTTTTTCTCCGCTGGAAAGAATTGATGTGATATTAGCTTCCCGGATATCTGCAAGCGATTGAGAGCAGACTTTCTTTAGGAAATAGTACAAGGCCGTTCAGTACCATTTTTTTTTTTTTTAAACCCACAGACTTAACAAAATTTATGTAATAAGAAATATAACAGAAATTTTGTTATTATATTTTTACTATGCACAAAATAGAAGCTTTCTGTTAACAATTTGGTATATAATGTATATATATACACACACACACGCACGCACACACACACACACGCACGCACACACACACACACGCACGCACACACACACACACACACACACACACACACACACACACACACACATATATATATATATATACACTGCTCGATTGCTCAGATATTCCTTTTGAGAAAAGGTGCCTTGAAAATGTCTCAACAACGTGATTTACCGGAATCCTTGGCATGGCGTATTATAGGCAGACTTGAATCCGGGCAAACACAACGTAGTGTCGCGGACGCTGTTGGAGTCATCAGAAGTGTCGTTGCAAGGCTGTGGAATCGATTCCAAGAAACAGGGAATGTTAGACGTCAACCAGGGCAAGGTCGGCCACGCACCACTACAGCAACTCATGACCGGTATATACTGTTAACAGCTCGTCGAAACAGAACAGACAATGCTACTCACCTGCAAAGACAGTTGCTCTTGGCAATAGGACGAAGGGTGTCCAGCCAAACAGTACGTAATAGGCATCCTCAGGGAGGTCTCAATGCACGTAGGCCAATGGTCTGCATTCCGTTGACCTCACGCCACCGTGCGGCCCGAAGAAGATGGGCTGCTGAACATCGAGATTGGGAGCAACATTATTGGAGACAAGTGCTGTTTACAGACGAGTCCCGATTCAGTCTGGAGTGTGCCACCTGACGTGTTTTGGTATGGAGGGAAAGGTGCACTCGAAATAACCCCACCTTCATTTGCGAAAGGTCACAATACAGACGAGCTGGTTTTATGGTATGGGGTGGAATCAGCATAGGTGGACGTACGGACCTGCATATCATTCGGAATGGTACTTTGACGGCCCGAAGGTATGCAGACGAGATACTGAGACCTCATGTCATACCTTACGCTACAGCCATTGGGGATTCCTTTGTTTCCCAGCATGATAATGCCAGACCGCATACAGCTCGTCTTGTTGAGAACATGCTTGAAGCTGAAACAATACAGGGTATGGAATGGCCAGCGTGCTCTCCTGACCTGTGTCCAATCGAGCATGTTTGGGACATGCTCGGACGACGCATTGCTGCGAGACCAAGGCCTTCTTTTACTCTCCGAGACTTGGAGATTGGACTTCTTGAGGAGTGGAACAGGTATTCCCCAAAGTCTTATCGATAACATCATCGCATCCATAGAAAACAGGTGTGCAACAGTCTTAGCTGTTCGAGGAGACCACACGCCATAGTAAAAATCTTGTATCATTTCTAAACAATACTTTTTTTTATCGTTTACATGTAACCAAATTGTTGCCCTAAATCATTTTTTCATGTTTTTTCCATATTTTCAAAGAATTAAAGCTTAATTACAAATTTTTTTTACGTCTCTTTTTCTGTATTGCGCATTGATACGCATGTACTATCCATTTTATGCCAATACGTGGCTGTCTCGCATGGTTTACTTAACTTCTTTTCTTGCTCCCTAATTTTTTTGAGCAGTGTGTATATATATATATATATATATATATATATATATATATATATATATATATATATATATATATATATATATATATATATATATATATATATATATATATATATATATATATAAGGCATTTAAAGCAAAACAAAATTTCTTATAGCTGTAGAAATACTGATAGATACTGATAGAATGGAAAATATAAAAAAGTTGGATTACAATGGCTTTTTGATCGAAAGTATCATTGAATTTTCTCCTTGTTACAAAATATTTTGTTTCATAGTTTTTTAGTTTTTCCTGGACATTCCTTTCAATGAAAATTTAAATAAAAGTAAGGAAGTTGTTGCTAAGAAACATTCCATGAGTCAAAAGTAATAGCAACAAACTCAACATGATAGTGAACAGATACAACGATTTTCAGTTCTAGACATTTTTTAAAACATATTACTAGTGCAAATTCGTGGATTGGTAGATATACATATATTTAAAACACAGCATTTACCACTTTTTAATATTTAATCTTTCAATGCTGCCCAAAATATTCTTAGCATTTAAAACGGATCAAAAAATAATACGTGACGTATTTACTAACATTTGCACACACACACACACACACACACATATATATATATATATATATATATATATATATATATATGTGTGTGTGTGTGTGTGTGTGTGTGTGTGTGTGTGTGTGTGTAAAGGCATTTAAAGCAAAACAAAAATTATTAAAGCTGTAGAAATCTTGATAGATACTAATAAAAAGAAAAATAGAAAAAAGTTTGATTGCAATGTTTCTTTGTTCGAAAGTATCATTGAATTTTCTCCTCGCTACAAAATTTTTTTTTCCATACGTTTTTAGTTTTATTTTTGAACATTCTTTTCAATAAAACTTTCAATAAAAGTTCAATAATGTTGTTGCTAAGAAACATTCCATGAGTCAAAAGTAATAGTAACAAACTCAGCATGATAGTGAACAGATATATTGATTTTCTGTTCTAGACATTTTTTAAAACTTATTACTCGTGCAAATGCGTGGATTGGCAGATAAGATTAGAAAAACAGTATTTATAACTTTTTTAATATTTAATCTTTCAATGCTGTCTTAAATATTCCTGGCATTTAAAACGGATTTAAAAAAATACGTGACGTACATATGAACATTTGTAAGTACTCACACACGCGCATATATATATATATATATATATATATATATATATATATATATATATATATATATATATATATATATATATATATACATATATATATATATATATATATATATATATATATATATATATATATATATACTTTCCTGTCTAAGTGGCGACGTCTAAGGGGGTGTATAAGAAGAACACACTTGAGTCACCAATCAACTATGCTTTTTAAAACTCAACAATACCGTTTATTAATGCTGACAGCAATTATGATATGCCAGAGAGCCTACGTTACTGTCTCCGGTACAATTACAATAATCGCGAGAGTGCAATGCTTCGCTTCCCTTCAACAGAACAAAAGATCGGGCAGCTTCTCGCTACCGTCCGAGAAATACAATCTTTCTCGTGCCTATCGCACGGAGTCCAAAAGCATACAACCTCTCCAATCGAGGTCTGAAACCCTCTCTTCTCTCTGCCCGTGCACAGGGCATTTTTTCACCACGCTTCGAATTGCCTCCAAGCCGGGCTCATTCAACCCTCGGCTGTCCCCTCAAGAATGTCGCCGGGAAGAAGGGTTTGGCGCGTCTTTGTTCGCATAGCAACAGAGAAAATTACTAGGGCATAAGAAGAGATTTTGCATAAATCCTACACACACACACACACACACACACACACACACATATATATATATATATATATATATATATATATATATATATATATATATATATATATATATATATATATATATATATATATATATATATATATATATATATATATATATATATACATACATACATACATACATACATACATACATATATACATACATACACACACACACACACACACAGACTTCTCATGTAGAGGAGAAAGTAATCTTAGAAAAGATTATAGAGGATAAAGTAAACTTTTATGTATTAAGGGGATGGCGTACGTTCGGAGCACTTTTTTCAAAAACATACAGTACTGATTAAATACATATATTTTTAGTTCAAAGGGGATATAAAATCATGAAAAAAATGTTATTTTGGTAAATATTTCATAATATTTTAAAATATAGGGGATTTTTTATGAATTTTTAGGGCATTTTAGGGTTTATGCCAGATGCCCTACAGCTAATTGAACTAAATGTATTTTAATTTTCTGTATACTATCTACTACTGGAAAAATTTGTTTGGAACTAAATGTTTTACAATATTTCAAAACATTACTGAAATATACCAAAAAAGTGAAGAACATTTTTTTAAGCCACCTTTTTTAAAGTACAGGTACCCGCAGAATGATTAAATTAACACATATCGCTTAGTTTTTAGTTCAAAGCATAGTTACAAATATGTAAAACACTTTTGAAAAATTTCATTGAAATATATTAAAAACTTTTTAAATTATTAGCTTTCTTGGTTACAAAAGTAACTAAAAAATTAGTTTTCCAAAAATGCATTTAAACATGCTATTTCTGTTCTTTTAATATGGCTTTCTGTTTATCAAATTCGCCATAAGTTCTCACCCAATGATCGAAAGAATAAAAATAAAGCAGTTTTAGAATCCTAAAAGATTGGCCTTTGAAATAAAGCAATAAAAATTAGTTCGATATTTTGCACCAAAACAGCTATTTCAACGTAGGCTGTCCCCTTTTAACACTACCAAATATTCCCTATTTGAATCATTTCAAATTTGTATATACATATTTAAAATTGAAACTTCAGGATATTTTTGTTATAACACCTAACACATTACGTATACGTAGCACATAGTTACGGCTATCCATCTTTTCAACGGGCATTATGTTTGCTTTCCTCAAAATTTCGAAAAGAAAGTACTTAGGTCTCTTTTATTGTCCGAGTAGTGGTCTCTAGTGACTAATGGCGACCGGAAACCAGATTGTCGCTTCCGCTTTCCTGGACAATTGCAACCAGGGGACCACGCAAGGACCCTCTACGAACGTCGGTGGACAAAAGGGAGGGGGGAGGGAAAATTCTAAAGAAACATTCTTTAGCTCAGATAGGACGGCGATAGCTGTTATTTATTACTTACCAGAAAATAGAAGTCGAATGTTTGAAATCGCATTTTGAGGTTTGGATTTCTATCAGAAGGAAATATTTGGATAGATTTAATCTTTAAACTATAAAGACTAATACATAAGATTTAAAATATTTAATGTTCAAAAGTTCTTCTTTAAACTTAAAAAAAAAAATTAAAGTAAAATAACATGAAATAATGCGTCAAATAATTGTTAGGATTTTTCGTTTACGAATAGCTCTCAAAACATGTACTTGCCGATATACCGGGTGTTTCAAAAGTTCGGTGCGAAAGAAAACGACGGTAATGATAATAAAAAATAAATGAATAAACAAATGAACAAATATAAAAAAACAATGGGTCGGATAGACATGCAGTTTGCAGATTAATATTCACCATGGTACTGGGTTTTGTATGGCACGAAAACAAAAAAAAAATGGTTCAAAATCTCGACAAGTGAGGGCGCTGCTACTGCGGGGGGGGGGAGGGGGAAGGGAGGTAATAATTACAAAATGAGACATTTTGTTTCAACATGATTTACATTCTTTGAACAGATTTCGGGAACGTAGTCAAGTCCTTTTTGTCAACGTTGTCAAATAGTTTTTTATGTAACAAATTTCGGGGCCGAGTCATTTTTGTTTAAAAATCAATTTCAAAGTTAGCCCATTAAAAGTATATGCCTTCTTGCAAGTCCATTCTTGGAACAGATTTCGAGCAGCTCCACAAGTTCCAGATTCCAACACTGGCAAGCAGTTTGACACATTAAGAAAGGACGGAGAACGTCAGCGCTGCCTGACTGAAACTTTCTCAGCACCCACATAAATTATTAAGATTTTACAAGTTACCACAATACGTTTTTTACTGGAATGTAAATATTACAATCAGCATCACTGGAAAACATATTTTGGAGGCCCTGTTAAAAAAAACAAAACAAATAACGATAAAAAAGATTCTACATTTCCATGAATTTCTCTTTACGTCATAACGTAATAATGAGGGCCCTCGGCAGCACGAACACCATTAAATACCTTTGCGTCTAGGCTGGATAGGGGAACGTTAAACTTTTAGCCTAGAGAAGGGGTGTCCAACTCTCGGCCCGCGGGCCGCATGCGGCTCAAAGCAAGCATTAGTGCGGCCCAGAGAGAGACCTCAAAGCGAAAAAAAATCAATAGCCACCCTCAGCGATGATGGCAGGCGGCCATTACAGATCGCGCTTTTTTTTTCATTCAACAAATCAACAATACATCATTTGAAATAATATTTAAATCTATACAAAATTACGTATGTAATTTCTGTATATTAATTTCATTACAAAAATGAAATGTGAAGTTTTTACAAATTTGATATTTCGTATTTGTAATGATATTAAAATTAGTATGCACAAGAGTAAAGAACACTAAGAGTCAAATTAGAACCAAAATATCGGATGAACATCTTGAGAACTCCCAGAGAATTGCTATCACTTCAATTGACCCAGATATTGATACATAAGCTTCTCAAATTCAATGCAAAATATCACATTAATTTTATGACTCTTAGAGTTATCTATAATAAAATTTACGATGAAATAAATGTTCACTATATATTATACTTTTTTTACTCATCAAATATTTTTCATGTTAGGTATATTTTTGTGCGGCCCAAAACAATTCGTCTTCTTTCAATGTGGCCCAAGAAAGCTAAATGGTTGGACACCGCTGGTCTAGAAAGTTCTTTTATGAGGTCAGTGAGTGGGAGAATGGTGCTCGGATGAAACTGAGGTTGAACCACGCTTAAGTCGGATTCCGATATTCATAGTGCCTGTGTAAACCGGAGCCCCATTAGTGATGCGACATCGATAACAAAACATCGATGTTCTGAAACATCGATATTCAATATTAAAACATCGATGCTAATAAAACATCTCCCAAAATCCATCGATGTTTTTAAACATCGATGTTTTAGAACATCCATTTTTTAAAACTGGTTTAGTAATCTCTAACATTAATGTCATTTCCTTTAGTCGTGGGGGGAGGGGGGGATTTAATTTTACTCTCTGATTGGGCAGACATAAGTGACAAAAACTTGGTTGCTTTGGGCTACATTGATGACTCAAAATTCTCGTTGTAAATACCGCCATGTTTTGCCTTCAAATGTCCACATAAATTATGTGGTATTGCTAGAAGTTTTAAGGAACTTAAGGCAAATATTGCATTTCGCCAATTTGTCAGAGGTTTTGTAAAAATATTTCCAAACGGTACTTTTGGGAGGCATCTTACTAATAATATTAACGTCAACTTATATAAAACCAGAACGAAACAAAAACTTAAATGGATGCACTCGTGTATATACTATTTGTAAAATAAAACCCCATGAAAGGTTCTGGAGTGTCAGGAACATTCCAAACTCTCTGATTAGTTCATTGGTTGTTAATTGCCATTAATCTGTTTGCTAAGGAATCATTCCCCCATTTGTATTCGTCCTTTTCAGAATTCAGACTTACATTTACTGAGTGTGAAAATTATGATACGTGGTAAATTTTTCTTATTATGGTACTTTTTCATTAAAAAAAAACATCGAGACAACGTAAAACATCGAAAACAAATTATCGATGTTAAAAAAACATCGGCTTCAATAAATCGATGTTTAAAACATCGATGTTTTTATCAAAACATCGATGTGTTGAAAACATCGACATCGATGTCGCATCCCTAAGCCGCATTCCTCTGCTCGCAGACGAGACCTGGTCTAGCATGTTCCGGCCAGGGCGACAAACAATAACAAACAATAAGTTACAGGAACAACAATATAATAATTATTCTAAAACATTTAGAATGCTCTTTTTGAATATGTGTGGGAGAGAAATATGTACTAATCATTCTCATAAGCAAACATACATAAAAAAAATATATTGTGGCCATTTCCTGCTGCGAGGGTTATTTAGAAGTATAAATTTTATCACAAAAATAAATTCTCTCTCTAATATGATAGTATCAGATTTTGTTTTGTGCTTCCTATACAGGTTAAAGGTGTGAGGGAAATTTTTTCATTCGTTAATTATTTTCATCTGCGTAAGGAAGAAAGAATGCGTGTATAATCTAAGCGAAAACAAATACTTATTATAGATTTTACAATTACCCGGCAGAAGAAAAGTAATGAGATTAAAAAAAAATCTGCGTTGACAAAGTAATAAATTACCTTCTCCATTAACTTCCAGAACAATATTCAGAAGTCAATTTTCCCTACTAAATAAAACAATCAACAAGTAACATATTTATCTTTGATCAGGAGTTTCACATGTTAACACAAGAATCGCAGCTATGCATGACTAAATTAGACCATATTACTAATCTAGATGAGCACATTGTGATAGTTTGTCTACAGGGATTTTTAATTTTTTTTCTTTTACTTGTTTGCCGTGTAAGTAAATGCGATGATGTATGGTGCATTATTCATAATCTCATTCGGGAAGTTATTCTTTTCTTATATTAAATATATACGCGGATGTTGGAGAATATAATTCAAGCTTTTCCATTTAGCGGTATATTAATGGCATGCATATCATGATTGATGATAAAATTCAAAGGCGGTAAACTTCTTAAATGGCGGAGTAAATATATATTTTTGTTCTAAATTTCAGAGTGAATATAGAAAATATTTTGACAGTAGATCTATCTCAATGAACATTAAAAGGAGTTTTTAGGTAAGAAAAAAACCACTCATAATCCATCCACACACACACATATATATATATATATATATATATATATATATATATATATATATATATATATACTCGTCAAAAGTGAAATTGCAACACCATGAAGGAATGCGCGTAGCGAGGTGAAAATAACAGGATTGGTAGATGTCAGAGACATATGCAAATGATTGAATTAGAGTGCGCATCTGGTCACATGATACCCGGTTTCTGGCTATAAAAGCCATTGGCTGGCCCGCTCTGTGTATGCTATCAATGACAGATTATTGTTGTAACGGAACTTGAAGAAGGGTAGAAAATGCCTCGGACACATCAGTGAGCTGAATACCAGCAGTTATCGTCTGAGGAACGAGAACGTATCCTAGAACTGCATGATCACGGTTTCTCCATGTGCATAATTGCCAGTCGTGTTGAACGGAACGTCAGTACAATTCAGCGATGCGTCGCACGATGGACGCAGGACCATCTGAGAACACGGCAAAGAGGCAGTGGATCATCCAGGTGCATGTCAGATGGCACTGATAGACAATTTCGGAGAATGTTTCGTGGGGATCCGTTCGCCCTGGTAAGTCATATTAAAACCTACCTACCATTATCAGATGGGGCATCTCTCTCCTGCCATACTATCCGTAATAGCGCATACAGATTGGTACAGAGTTCTCTGCATCTGCCAGTGATTTATGTCTCTCTGTACTCTCTACTATGCGTGGATCGCCTTCTCTGGCGGTCCATCAAAGAAAGAGTGAGGGGTCAGCGGGTCAAATGGTGTCGAGCGGGGTCGGGGGACACACCACATCAAAGAAATCTTGCGCGCGGGAATGGGGGTGGTTCTAAATACCGTGTCTAATGTTACCGTGACTAATGTGATGACAGGAGTCGGGGAGAGAACTCTGTACCAATGTATATGCACCATAAAAGGTTGCATGAGGCAGGGATGCGTGCACTGCGGCCAGCCACTGGGGTCCCTTTAACCACTCGACACAGGGCTGCCCGTCTGGCTTGGTGTCGACGTGATCGTTACTGGTCGAACTAATGGCATCGGGTACTGTTTTCAGACGAATACCGACTTACGTTTATGGAGGAATGACGGTTGTGGACATGTGTGGCGGCTTCCCGGATAACGTTACATGGAAGTCCATACTGTCGAATGCCACACCGGGCTTCATGGTTTGGGGTGGCATCATATTCGGACAGCGGACAACCCTTGTGCACATTACTGGCAGTTTAACATCGGCCCGGTACGTAACACAGATTGATATGCCTGTGGGTCAGCCACTTGTGCAGGCCGCCACCGGCGCGTTATTCCAGCAGGAAAATGCCTAGCCTCGTGTCGCACGTCACACTCAATGGAATTCACATCATTTCTTGTCCGGCAGCCTCATCCGACCTCTCTCTCATCGAGCATGTGTAGGGTGCCATCGGACTTGCGGTGTGGAGCAAACAGGGCTACCGCAGCTGCATACCGTAGAGGAACTGAGAGCTGCAGTGGACTCGGCTTGGCAAGGAATATCTCAGGAGACCATTAATAGCCTCATAGATAGTTTGCCTGGCCGTTTAGAGCCTGAACAGATGCCCGTGCTGGGCACATTAGATACTGAATAAACAGTTTAATTTTTCATATCTTTTTTTCTTTAATCCTCTGCATATGCACTCAAGAGCCAAAACATTATGACCACCTGTCAATAACGAGTTGGCCCCCCTTTGGCGCGCAATACAGCTTCAACCCGCCTTGGCATGGATGCCACAAGTCCTTGGTAGATGGCTGGAGACAGATTGTACCAGATGTTTAAGCAACGGTCACGCAAATCCGAGATATTGCGAATTGATGGTCTTTCAATTCGCAATATCCGTCCCATGACATCCCAAATGTGCTCTATCGGATTGAGATCCGGTGAGTTAGGCGGCCAGGACATTAACTGGAATTCAGCATCATGTTCCTGGAACCACTCCAACACAATTTTAGCCTTGTGACACGGGCGTTGTCCTGTTGGAACATTCCATTTCCAGCTGGAAAAACAGAGGCCATATAAGGGTGCAACTGGTCCGCAATGATGTTCAGATACCCTGTAGCATTCATGGTCTGCTCTACCACAACCACGGGTCCCAGAGACGCCCAAGAGAACGTCCCCCAAAGCATAATACCGCCACCACCGGCCTGTGTATGACCTACTGTACATTGAGGGAGCAACAGTTCACCTGGAAGACGGCGTATCCTGACACGGCCATCGGCGTGATGAATGACAAACCGTGATTCATCTGACCAGGCAACTCTCTCCCACTGATCCATGGACTAGTCGCGATGTTCCCGGGCCCAACGCAGGCGCAGTTGGCGATGACGCTTGGTCAGCAAAGGCACGCGAGTGGGACGTTTGCTGCGTAGACCCATATCCAACAGTGTCCGCTGAACAGTGTGCTGCGATACTATTCTACTTGGCCCTGCATTGTATTAGGCTGTCAGCTGAGCCACTGTCTGACTCCGGTTTTCCTTCACCATGCGAGACAGTCTCCGACGACTTTTTTCTTTGATAGCGTGTAGACGTCCAACACCATGTCGTCTACTGCTGGTTTCACCGCCATTCATCCACTTTGCATAAGTACTAACAACTGTAGGTCGCGAACAACCCACGAGTCGTGCAGTTTCGGAAATACTTGTTCCGAGCCCTCGAGCCATTACAATCTGCCCGCTATCAAAGTCGCTTAGATCCGCAGCCTTTCCCATCACACACAGAAGTAAGTGAAAGAATGATTCTTCAGACTCTCTAGCAGCAGTTAAATACCACTTCCACCTGATCACGTGCCTTCCACGTCATCCAGGCGAATTCATTGCAAAATGTAGGGGTGGTCATAATGTTTTGGCTTTTGAGTGTATGTCTTACCTCTACCGATCCTTTTATTTTCACATCGCTACGCGTATTCCTTCATGGTGTTGCAATTTCACTTTTGACGAGTATATATATATATATATATATATATATATATATATATATATATATATATAAAATATTTTTTTTCTCCGTTTTAAAATGCTAGGATTATGTTGGACTGCCTTGTCAATTAAAGTATTAAACAGAGGTATATATTTTATTTTTTTAAATCTATCCATATCTACCTATCCACGCATTTGTACGAGTAATACTTAAAAAAGGATGGCTAGAACTAAAAATCTATAAATCTGTTCACTATTACGTTGAGTTTGTTACTATTGCTTTTGACATACGGCATGTTTCTTAGCAACAACTTCCTTACTTTTATTGAAACTTTTATTGAAAAGAATGTTCAGAAATAAAACTGAAAACGTATGAAACAAAATATTTCGCAGCAAGGAGAAAATTCAATGGTATTTTGGATCGAAAAGACATTGTGCGTCAATTTTTTTTTCTTAACAATATCTATCAATATTTCCATTGCTTTAAGACAATTTTTGTTTTGTTTTAAATGTCTATTATATATGTTACTCCTTATATATATATATATATAAGTACACATACAGTAAAACCATTTTTAGCCGGATCAGATTTGTAGACTTTTTTTTTAATTTAATGTTCACATTAGATAATAATTTTTAACTATGATAGCAAGAACGTAACAATAAGTACGCCAAATATTCGATTTTTAGTTTGATTCAATGTGCAGTTCCTGCATAGATTGTAAAATAAATTATGGTAATAAAATGCCTTTTGTTGAGTTTAAGAAAGCTTTACTAGAGTGGACGTGGATTGACGTGGATTGACTCACCAATTATTTGTGCTACTAACGAAATGGCAAGCGATGATTTGGTGCAAGTGGCTGCAGATGACCTTCTGCAAGTGTTGATCCGG
Organism: Dolomedes plantarius; assembly: GCA_907164885.2. Taxonomy (NCBI): domain Eukaryota; kingdom Metazoa; phylum Arthropoda; class Arachnida; order Araneae; family Dolomedidae; genus Dolomedes; species Dolomedes plantarius. The sequence goes on along the minus strand of OU015493.1, from coordinate 78,323,675 downwards.
ACAGCAGACGACACATGCAGATGCTACTCACCAGTTGACAAACATCATGGCGTATTTGGAGCGTCAGCCCGACACCACTCCAGCTGAACTATTAATGATAAAGCGTTTGCGTGACCGTGCTTCATTTAAACGCCGCATGTGTTTGAAACAGAAGACAGTGGACCAATTCTTTGTTAAGAAATGATGTGAAAAGTTACTATTTTTTTTAATGTTTTGTAAACTATACTATGTAATTTTGCTACAAAACATAGTTTTTTATCATAATAAACGGTAAGTCTGCTTAGTTAAGCATATTGTTTTGGTTATTACTCGGATTATCCGGATTGCCTCTGGTCCCCGTTAGTTCGAGTTTAAACGAGGTTCTCTTGTACATAAATGTATATATGTGTGTGTATGTATGTATATATATCGGAGACTGCTCTGCAAAAATGTGTGTGCTTATGTAATAAACATGCTCAAATGCAAATAAGTACACTCATAAAATAAAAAATGAGCACATACAACTATGCTATTGTTGTTGCTAAGGTCCCTGGGTCTTACAACTATCTGAGTCCCCAGTCGGATCTGCATATCATAATAAGTCAGGAAAGAGAATCATAAACAGACATAGACAGGATAATTATTTTTATGTCATGAACGATGACACCGATGGATGGTGGATTGCAGTTTTTCTTTTTAGACTTTTTTTCCTTCTTGTGGGCAGAAGACTGACCAGCTGACCAGGTTACAGCCAAGCCTTATGCGAGAATCGAACCTTTTTCTCTGGGTAGACTGATGCCTCAACCACTTAGACACTGGGCGGCACAATTATGTAATACACATATACGTATGCATATGTGTTACATATTTTGCATGTAATTCTACAGAAATTTGCATTAAAATCCTTACGTTAACCCCCTGAAGGCCGGAGCCGGCCTAGAAGGCCAAACATTGAGAAGTCCAGACGGCCGGCCGAAATTCTCATAGTTTGCCTCCCCCCCAGTGCCTGGTAGGTGGCATTCTATCAACAGTTCAATGTCACCACAGAGTCGTTCTGTTACCTGTTCAATCGTCTTTTATTGTCTAGAACCGATCCCTGTGTACTTATTGACCTGATGCTGACAGAGGGGACTGCTGATAGTCGGGCCACATCCCACCATGATAAATTTCAGTACAATCGTTAGGATCTTCTGTGTGGGCAGGGAAAGTCACTTATCGTTCTACGCCGGAACGGTCTTTTTGGGTATGCTGCAAAGTGGGCCTTTGGTCGTCAGAAGGTTTTAATCCGTATTTTTTTTATGACTATGTACATATTGATATGAAATGTTATATTATATGTAATTTATGATTGTCAGTACGCTACTAGAGCATATAAATATATAACATATACCCAGCGAATACTTTAGAAAATGTGAACCCGTATAAAGGTAACGAACAGAACCAGTTATGATTATAACACAAAATCTAAAATGTTTGGCGGTAAATTTTCACAATAAATTTTTGCGGATAAATTTGAGAATTTTATGTTTAATAATAATAACCTGTATATACGACCCCATCAGGAAAAATAATTATTTTTTTTTCCCCGAAGAAAATTTGCTAATGAAATATTTTGCTGAATTTTTACTTTGGCAAACATTACTTCGCTTTCAGCTCCAAAAAGTAAGATTAATATCAAAGATGCAAATTCACTAGTCTGAAAAAGCATGATAATAATAAAATTTAAGTCAATAAGATTTGAGATTAAATAAAATTTGAGTCCTAACACCCACCTCACAGCATAAAGAGACGTTCAATATTATCTTCCGCTCATGCGACCTAAATACCTTTTATGTACGCTAGACTTGACTTGTCATATTAAAACGCAAGTCAAAAATTGTCTAATAATTTACATTCACACAAAAAAACAACAAAATCTGCACGGGATGGAAACAAAAAAAAAAACCTGTCTTCCCCCCCCCCCCCCTCCCTAAAATATATCTCAGCAATCTTTCTCGCTCGCTCGAGATTTTTTGCCAGAGCAAAAAGCAAAATTAATTAAGAAACACGCCCCAGGCTAATCTAGATTCTCCTCAAATGAAAAGAGCCCTTCAGTGACATTGTCCCTTGGGGACTTTAACAAATTAAATTTAAAAAGTGGACAATTAAGTCAAAAGTTTTAAAGGAGGATAATTGAGATGTGCGCGTCCTGTTTTAATTTCTGTCCGGGATATGTTCTTTGCAGGGACTAAAATATGCGATTGGCGTCGATATATTAAAAATTGTTTGTGTTTAGCGTATCGGATGAATATTTCATACAACAATTACCTGTATTTGAATATACGATATCCAGTTCTTTCTTAATACTCTTTTATTTTTTCAAATATTTTATAAGCAGGAGACACAAAAGTAATTATGCGTAATAGTTAACAAAGATTTTTTTTTTTGTGAAAACGTAGATGGTTAATTTAAATGTCTGAATAGATGTTATTAGAAATGCATGATATAAATGAACGAAAGGAGAATTTTCTTATAATATCTGATTCTTCATTTTTTTTTCGTACATTTCTCTGTAGACACTCGCATTAACATATTTAATATTACCCCTATGGAGGTGGCAGAAAATATCATTAATGTTTCTAGGAAAATATAGGTTTTTTTTCTTCTCCTAGTATAAAATAATTTAATAAAATCCTGATGATAAAAGAATGTAAGGACATGTATTGTAAGACGCATTTTACCAAATTTTATCTTCTGACGCATTTTGAGTTTTTTTTACAACGAATGGGTAAATTTGATATTTCCTGTAAAAAGAAAATATCAAAAGTTAATCCTATAAGCCTGGAGAATAAAACACATCAAAGAGAAAATATGTCGATAAAAATTACTTAGATTTGAACTCAAGTAAAAATAATTGAAAAGGATAATTAAAACTAATAGGTGGCTTGAATTCATAAACATTGTATATTTTCTCTGTGTTTATTCATTCTTTGAGTTAAGGCATCAATTGACGTTTAAGATCTTCAAACATTATGTTAACCTATGGGGAATTTACCGCTCAGCATTTCGCAGTCACAGATTTCGTAGTCAAATGCATATTATTTTTCTTTTAATTATGTTTTTTGCATAACAAAATAAATCTCTTTTCAATATGGGTATTCTTTTTCAACTACATTTTTATTTTGTTCTAGTCTTTTTCAAAAACTGTTTACCTTTTCTAGCGGGGCCCTCCACATGCTATCATTCGATTTGAGATATATTTTTGGAAAGTTATTGAGCAAATTTTGACGCGGAAGGACATATTTACTGTGCTTTGGTCTTTTAAGGCTGCGTTCTGTGGATAGCAATATACGTACCGGCACCTCCTCGTGGTGTGCCCCGGGAGGGTAAGTCTCTGACTACCTGCTAACGCCGGAAGTGGTGAGAAGAGAAGTCTCTCACTATGGAGAAGGCGAAAGAAAATGCTGCTGAGGAGAGTGAGCGTTATGCACAAATAGTGAGCGACAAGTTTAGGAAGCTTGGCAATATTATAAGTACCTCAAAATGGAGCGGTGACACCAATAGGATGCTAAACGACGATATCACGGCTATAGTTGATGTTACCAAGGTAGAACAGAGACACATTATGTACCTCATTGGACAGAATAATATACTTAGTAAGTCAAAAGAGACCAGCTATGCTGAGATAGTAAAGAAGACGCTAGAGGCAAAAGCGAGGATGATAAAAAGGAGAGGGGTTGAGGCCAATGTGGTGAAGATTGTTCCTGAAAGGGAACAAACCTCTGAGGAGACCAAGGAGCAGATCCGTCAGTTGATAGATCTAGAAAAGCTGGAGATTGGTATTTCTTCTTGTAGAAAGTCTCATAATGGTGGAGTAGTTATTGGCTCAGAAAAGGAAGGTGATTTGGACAAGCTCATAGCTGAATTTACAGCAAATGATAAGTTGAAAAATAATTATAGAGTTGAGAAACCACCTAGAAGGAAACCGCATATCATATAATATATGGTATAACAGAAAATTACGAAAATGAAGAGATTAAGCGGAAGCTGGCCGCCCAAAATGCTGAATTGGAGAATGCGGACATTAAGGTGATGACGAAATATGAAATTGAACAATGCGCAGACTTGGATCATAAATTTGAACGGAGACGCTTTCAAGAGAGTTGGAAAACTCGAAAGGTTGAAACTAGATTGGGAAAGGTTTCGATTTAGAGAGTATCTGACGCCCGTAATCTGTTTTAATTGCTGGGCCTTTGGGCACATAGCAAAGCACTGCAACAGGACTAAGCGTTGTAAACTATGTGGCGACACACATGAGGATCAAGAGGAATGCAAGAAGGTGATGACTTGCACGAATTGCTCTTATTATTATGAGAGGGAAGGAACTACTGATCTAAAGAGATCTCGTAGCGTCATTGAACACCTACCTACGGATCGTAATTGTCCGAGATACAAGTTAGAGATCAGAAGGATTATCAGCAGAACGTACTATGAAAGTCAAAAGGAGTTTAGCCCCCAGGCAGAGGAGATAACCGAGAAAGTGGAAGAAACAAGGAGACATGGGATCCAGACAAGTAGACGTCCTCGAACATATCAAGACGACTTTGATGTGGACTTTGAAGCTTGCTATAGCTATTGATATTATGCATGTTTTTGTTATTTTACTATATTCACTTTGTAATTTGTTACCACTACTTTTGTTGGTTACTTTGTGTGTTTTCTGTATTGGTTGTACAGTTTTTGGTTGCCTATACTGGTTGTATGGCGCGTTTGTAATTTGCTTTGCAAGTTTGATGTTGAATAATAAAGTTGAAAGCGATGAAGATGGCAGATGGTGGCTGCGCTGGAACTAGGAGTTTTGAAATTAAATTAATAGTTATTGGCTCTTGGATGGTCTGATCGTAGGACAGCGAGTGAATGGTGTTGTTAGCTGAACTTAGCTTTGTGATGATGATTTTTGCCCTGTTAGACACGAGGCCTTGGATAGTACGGTGTTGGAGCCTGTGGTTGCTCAGCGACGAGTGGATTCCCATCGCGTCAACCATGTTGTCAGTAGTCTTTACCTGCTGCATATGCTTACCGTGGTGGTCAGCTTAAATTCTCGAATCCTTACCGTTTCTAGCTATTGGTATCAATAATTAAATAATTCGTAAAAAAATATCTACTGACGAAATTAAAATGTTTAACACTACATGATCTTTACATATACGTCTATCTTCCTACGGGAAACACAAAGTTCAACTGCAGTGGAATCTCGATCGGTCGTTCCCCGAATTATCGTTTTCCCGTATGTGTCGTTTATTTCACCCAGTCCTGACGATCATATTGCTTTGTTATGTTCCCGCATTTATCGTTCAGTTCATTCGGTTCCTTGAAAAACGATAGATCGAGATTACATTTATATGCATTTGCTAATTTGCGCTTAGAAAAAGACAGAGTTGTAAACTCCCCGTAGATTTACACGGGTACTGAAGATCTACATGGTGGGGTAGAATGGACTCCCAAATTTCTGAAAGTCACTGGGAAAAAGGTCACTTAAGGGAGTGGGGAGGGTAGGCTATAGGCGGCAACAGTTCGAACGGATTTCCAAATTGTCAGTAGAAACCATGAGTTGAGCATTTCGGTTTCGTTCGAGGTTTTTGAAAAACAACGATTCCGTAACCGCGATACAGAGGGCATTTGGGAGGCACTTCGGTTTCTGTGGAACTAATGCCGTTCCTAATAGGAAAAAATCCTGAGGTGGGTTTCAATCTTTCAACTGAGTTTCCTTAAAACTTTACAACTGACTTATGAACATTTAACTAATTGTGAACATCGAACACGTGCTCATTAAGCCACCAATACTGTAATTCATAACTGTAACTGTAAGGTTTGTTGATAGCAGTAGTAGTTCACCTGGTCTCTACCGCCCACTAGCGGGCGATCCAGGCTTTCATGGTGGGTGGTGAGAATTTCTGTCCGTTGTTACAAATTTTGTTCTTCCTCCATATATCGAATACATTGCTAACGAATTCACGAGTTTGACTTTTTAAGATATGCTTTTGCAATTTACTTTTAAATTCCATCCCTAAACTTTGATTGCAGGTCACCACAGGACATTTCTCGAAGTATACGCGTGGACGAAGGAGCAACGGATTAGCTCCGTAGGTGTAGCCATTCATAGCTATTTATGTACATATATACATAAACTATAAATAAAAAGATAAATTTGAGTACATATATTTTGCAAACCCTCCCTTCTAAGATTTACTTCGCACTTGCGCTCAATTGAGTCACTGTGGATTTGCACCGGTGGGCGGTAAAGAAAATCTGTCGTCAACAAAATACAAAAGTGGGCAGCAGGTTGACGACCCCTGGTTTATAGTAAAGAAAATATAGAACTTCCTAAGGCACTATTAACCTTATTTTTTTAGATAAAACTAAAATTTCATAAATATTCAACCATATTAATCTATTTCTGATTTTCCTGTTGATTAGCAAGTTACCGGCAATAAAAAATAACGGACATATCACTAAAAGAAAGTCCAGTACGCAAAATATAGAACTTCTCAAGCACTAGCAATTTCATTTTTATGAATGAAATTCAAATCTCATAAATAATCAACCATATTCATCTTTTCCTGATTTTTCCTATTGATTTGCAAGTTACCAACAACATAAAATAACTAATATGTCACAAAGAAAGAAAACCCAATGCACAAAAACATATCCATATTCGGGGAGATGATAATCATAATTTAGCAAAGTAATATGTCAATTCGTATTTCACTGTTCTTGATTTATTGGTTTTAAATAAATGAAGCATTTCTTTAAATTACCGTCTTGGTATAAAATTCCAACGGCAAATTAGCATTGAGCATTTAAGGTTATGACACAAAATCTATTTTAAATCGTAATGCAGCGACTTTTTAAATTAGCCGTATAAACTGTTATTAGTAGAATGGGTGAAGCGTTTAATTTTATTAAGTAAACGAGAGCCCCAAATTGACAGAATATCTATAATTTTGCTCTGATGAAGTAAACCCAAAGGAAATATACGAAAATATTTAATATATGCAGATTGGTCAGAAGAGATTGAATACATTAAGAAAAGGGTTTATGTTGTTTAATCGCCATGGGGCTGTTAGAGTCATAATTTTAATTGATTAAGACATTTATTAAGGTTTAATCTCTTCCGTTATAGGTTATTTGTTTCATTTGAATTAATAGCACAATATTAAGTGGAAATTATTGAAACAAAAAAGTACTGTTAACTCTCGAATAAATAAATAAGTAAAAATAAATAAACTAGAGGTTTTATTTCCATGTTCATTAATCTCTTTAGTGATTAAAATATTTACTTGAACGTTTTATCCCACAATAGCAGAAAATAACTGTAGTGGTAAAGATAGGGAAGCAAATCACAAGTTAAGAAATCAGGGTTTGAATAAACTGCATTTAAAAGAGCATATAGATGTAAAATGCACATCATTCATGTAAAATGCAAAAATGCTTTATCATAATTATACAATTAATAATATAGGAAAGTAAAAAAATAAATAAAATTAGAAAATAAATGAGAAAATAAATATCAGAAAGTTATACACATGCTTAAAAATCAGAACTTGAATAAACTGAGTAAAAAATTTAATGTACAAGAGCATAAAGATGTAAAATGCACTTCAGTAACGTAAAATGTAACAATGCTTTATCATAATAGCAATACTAATAATAATATAGGAAAGTAAGTCAAGAAAGAAAATAAATAAATAGAGAAAATAAATTGAAATTTAATAAATATAGGAAAGTAAATCATACACAGCGCTAAAAATCAGAGCTTGAAAAAGGCTGCTTTGAAAATTCAACGTAAAAGAACATACAGACGTAAAATGTAAAATGCAAAAATGCTCTATCATAATAGAAATACTATTAATGCTATAAGAAAGTAAGTCACGAACGAAAATAAATAAAAATGAATATTAGAAATTAAGTCGTACATAAGCTAGAAAATTTGAATTTGAAAAATCTGCGTTCAAAATTCAAAATAAAAAAATACAGAAGTAAAACACACCTCCGTAATGTAAAATGGAAAAATGCTTTATCACAATAGCAATACTAATGATAATAACTGGAAATTCAAATAGTAAAAACGGAAAAAAAACACCATAAAATTCATGATAACAAGTAAAGGAATGAATTATCAATCTAATGTCACAATCATACTATTCTGTGATATATTTGAATATTTATGTAATTAGATAAGAAGCTACCTAAGTATGCAGCAAAATGGGGTCTCAAGATCGTATGAAGTTTCGGGTTATTTTTTGTGTTCTTAGGTGTTAATTGAACAATTGCAAAATCAGGCTCTACGCTTAATAACCGGGACAGTCAAAATAACTCCAACAGATGTCATGCTAGTCTGTTTGGGAAACAGACCTATTCGCTCAAATTATTGAAGAAAGAGCCCTTTCACTGTGGGAGAAGAACCTTAGAACTCCAGACATCCTACCTCTTTGGAGTTGTAAAAGTCAATCATTCAAATGAAACCTTAAAACACAACATGGTTTCGTACAGAAACTCCTTGACCTAAATGAAAAACTTGGGCTATCCTTTTTTCCAGAACCCTTAATTTTTTCCTTGCAAACCAGTCCGAAATAAAGGATATCGGATTTGCACTCGGCTTTCCCAACCAGTAAAAAAAAATACAATGGTTTTGAGATCTATTGCTTGCTATTAATACCATCTTCCCTTGAGGGTCAAAACCTGGATGTCCTCCGTGGTTAAGCTGGGCGCCATCCGGTGCAAAATTATACCATCTTCCCAAGTTCTGAATGGCTTAATGTTTACACTGACGGCTCCCAGACGAAAGACTGTGTATTTTGCTGGTGTATTTTGCGATATTTTTGCTTTCAATACCTCAGTGGGGGTAAATAGAACCGCCTTTGATGGTGAGATTGTGGGACGGTGAGACATCTACCTAGCACTCTAGCAGCTTTAGTGCCCCTTGACAAGTTCTCCAACACAGTCATATTCTCTGACTCAAAAGCCATCTTGCAGGCAATTGACTCTTCTGAAGCTCCCTAATCTTCTGCCTTCTAGAATCGTCAATCCCTTCTAAGAAACCTTTACAGCTACGACAAAGTGGTCGTCCTGCAGTGGATCACTGGACACCGTGGTATCGACGGAAATGAAAGATCCGATTTTTTGGCCAAGAAAGGGGCATCGATCTTTTAGGTATCCCCAGGTGGTGAAACTCCATTTAACAATGTCAAACTGACTATCACAAACTTCTTTAACACAATCTTTCTCTCACAACAATCTTTCCAATGCATTTTTCGAGAGAAATTCTCAGAAGTCTTGGTGGAACATAATCTCAAGCATTTGAGACCGACCTAGAAGGAGAGCTGTTGCGGAATTACGACTTGCTACTGCCACGACTGTCTTGCCGAATATAGATGCATAGATGTTACCGACGACCCCTACTACAAACTCTATGACCTTCAAGAGATGATGGACATGTCTCACCTTCTGCGCTGGCGGGCTCTCTCCGCGAAAATCCCGTGAGAGTACTATTGGCAAGCAAGGGACCTCATGGGTCCATAGAATATCTTTCTGTGGCTGCTTTTCACTTTTTTATTTTCTTCATTGTTTCTTTCTTTTGGCCTCAAATGTCTTTTGTACCCTTTTGTATGTCTTTCATTATTGGAAATAAAAGAAAAACTTTATAATAGTTTCATCTTGAACGTAATTAATATTTTGTAATCTGCAATAATAGTTCTTATAACTAATTCGTGTACTCCTTATGCAATACACACACACACACACACACACACACACACACATATATATATATATATATATATATATATATATATATATATATATATATATATATATATAAATGAACTTTTGCTATGTGATTGTTTATATAGCAAGAATAATTTTTAAATTAGTCAGTTTTTCAGTTTTTTTTTAAACATTTGAAACTAAACAAAATCATATTGCTGCATTTTGGGATAAAACTTATTTTATTGACTTTGATATAATACCATTTTCGATGCAATAAATAATCTCTAATAATCTCTAAATTTCCTCTCCTTGATTATTTCCCCGAGCAAGTCGATTCAGAACAAATTCCGAGACAAGTCTGATTAATTTTCATTTCAACGGATATAGCACCAAAATCAAGAATTACGAAACCACAATTTTTTCCTCTCCCCCTAAGAAAGGAATCTCGTTCACTGTCGGTTCGCTAGACTCGACAAGGGTTGATGTCCTGAACACATGCATGTCCCCCGGCGGAATGGGTCCCCTCCGCGACATACCGACCAAGTAATATTCATTTATAAGTCAGCTCTTAATTGAGTGGCATTTTGAATCACGATTCATCCCGGTGCACCAGAATTGAATCTTCTGCTGATCAAGCATAAAGTTCGTCCCTCCGCGTGCCAATGCTTTTCGAAAACACTGCTTAACCAATTGAAAAGATAGGAATTTATCTGCAATACATATGTACCATCGAAAATCAATGGAATATTGTATAGAGGATATATTTGTCCCCAAAATTGAAAAATATTGGAGTAAGAACAGAGGAATTGGGTTTAAAACTTTTAATGGTTTTTTTATTGTGGGTATTCTGTCTATTGAATTTTTCATAAATGGACGTCATTTTGCACAAAATGTCATTTTCGTCTCTCAAAATTCGAGAGTTGATCAGTAACAAGTAATTCTTTTGACATTTTTCATAAATGGGCCTCATTTCGCACAAAACGTAACTTTCGTTCTAAAAATTCGAGAGCTGATTAATAAGCAAATCATTATTTTTATGACTTTTTTCGTAAAAGGACATCATTTTACACAATATATAATTTTCGCCACTATAAATTCGAGAGTTGATCAATAAGCAAATTATTCTTTTATGATAGCTTTCCATAAATGGGTATAACTTTACATAAAATGATATTTTCGTAACTAAAAATTCGAGAGTTGATCAATAAACAAATTATTTTTTTATGACATTTTTCATACATAGGTACCATTTTACATAAAACGTCATTTGCGACACGGAAAATTCAGGAGGTGATTAATAAACAAATGATTATATATTTTCAAATTTCGCAAAAAATTAATTTTTCTGCGAACAAGCAAGATAAATGTTTTAAAATATTTTATATGAAAACAAAAGATATTCAACAAAAATATCTTTTGTTTTCATATACAAAAGATATAAACAAAAGATAAAATATTTTATATGAAAACAAAAGTATTCTCAGAACAGAAAAAAGCCTTGATTTATATTTGAATTTATGATATTTATTACGTGCTCTCTATGTTAAAATGGTAAGTTTTTAATGCTTTAGTTTATAATTAGTTCCTGGGAAACTTTAATCTGCTTAAAAGATTAAAAATATGTCACCAAGAAAACATGTTTTTGCAAAGTATAATATTTGTAAATATGTGAATATATCCATTAAATTTTTTAAACAAATGACTCTTTTGTTAATAGAATTTCATAGAAATTTTCCATGTGTATCTTTTTGAACTATATAAATCTTTCACTTTTTAAATATTTTTTTTTTCTGCTTGAGAAAACTAAAGAAGTTTAACTGCAGAATAGTTAAGCAGTAAGGTTTAACTTCTGCATTTTACAACGTGCCAAATTAATTTCCACAAACACGAAATGCACTAAAATTTTACTAACAAATTAAATTGCATTAATACAACTAACTATACTTTGTTTGATTGGGAATTAAAAGTTCGTTATAAAATACCAATTGCTTCTGAAAGGGAAACTCTCAAATTAAAGTAATTGATTTGGTTTTCGTTTAGAAACTATTAAAATTTAAGTCCTTTTATCCACGTTAATTTTGTGATACAAAATTAAGAAGTTAAAAGCACTTATAGTATTTAAAGAGAAAAAAAGTGTTTTAATTTTTTTCTTATTTAAGAAATCTTTTAAACTTTAAACATTAATTCTAAGCGTTACTTTTCCCGAAGGAAATCAGTTTGAATGTTAACTTATGTGCCTTGCAATACTTTGTCCTGAATACTGAGGAGAAATTCTTGTCTGTATATCTCTAGAATGGATGAAGTAATATATTTTTAAATATTTACTCGTGATAATTAACGAGTCAAAATTTTGAAGATCAATTCTCTTTTATTTTTTTGACTGTCTTTTGGCGTAATTTTTAAATATTTTCTCGTGATAATTAAAGACTCAAACTTTTGAAGAATAATCCTCTATTTTTTTACTTCCTTTTGGATTATTTTTTAAATTTTTACTCACCATAATTAAAGAATCAAACTTTTGAAGAGAAATCCTCTATTTTTTTTATCTTAATTTTTAAATATTTACTCGTCATTATTAAAGAATCAAACATTTGAAGAGTAATCTTCCCTTCTTTTTTTTACTTCCTTTTGGTTTACTTTTTATACATGTACTTGAGATAATTAAAGAGTCAAACTTTTGGAGAGTAATCTTCTTTTTTGAACTGTCTTTTGGCTTGATTTTTTAGCATTTACTCGTGATATTTAAAGTGTATAGAGCAACGGTGGACAAATGCGGCTATTACATCTGAATGCGGCTCTTCGTTGAGTCAAGTGCGACTTCCATTAAAATTTTAGTTTTATTTTCTGTTTCCCAGAACCGTTTGTAGTGCGCGTGTGTGCATTATAAACTGTGATTGAATTTTGGAAACTCGTGCCGGAATCAAAATAAGCTACTTGTCGTCTATTTTCGACTTTTGGTACAACATATTGCTGTGAATCTTTGTACTCTACAATAAAGTTCGTGAAATTGAAACATCGTTCACAGTTGACCAGTCAACATCTTACAAAAATTCTGATCACAGCTTTAACTAATTTTACACCAAATTTTAAAAATTTGGCCAAAGACTGTCGTTAGATGTAATAATACTTTTTATTAAAGAATCAATCTTTTGAAGAGAAATGCTCTATTTTTTCTTCTTTATCTTAAGTTTTAAATATCTACTCGCCATAATTAAAGAATCAAACATTTGAAGAGTAATCTTCCCTTCATTTTTATTTCCTTTTGGCTTACTTTTTAAATATGTACTCACGATAATTACAGAGTCAAACTATGCACAGCATTTGCTACTGGGCTCCGTATTATCAAGTAATTGTCTTTATGGCAGATATTGGGAGGCCGGGGAACTGATGAGGACGAATGGATATCAGCCCAATTAGACTGCTGTTTCTGCTTCAAGATTTCTATATGTCATTTTGTTTTGTGTTTTGTTTTTTGTGTTTGCTCGTTGTATTTTAGTGGCATATAATAGTGTATAGATGTATGTCTAAGTCCTATTGTTTGAATAAAAACAACTTTTTATTAATAAATATATTTATTTGATTTTTGTTACATTTGATTTTTATTATATTTGAATTTTAATACTAAAATTTTGAAATTATTATGGTCTTTTTCATAATGTTATTTTATATGTGTTATTTTATATGAGATTTGGGAAAATATGCAATTACGTTAAATAAAAAAAATTTTAATTTGTATATCTACGTGTGTCTCTTCATAAAATTTAAATAACCGGAATGCGGCTCCCTTTAGCCTCATGTGTGCCACCGCAGGTATAGAGTAATAATTTTTTTTTGCCTAAATTTCCTCGATATTCCCATAAATTTCCTTCTTGGATAAACATTCTATTTTAAATATGTTTTCTGACATATATTTCTTCCATAAATTTCTTTAGTTTACTGACTAAAGAGGTACTCTGCGGATTTAATTTTTTTTAATTCCGAATAATGTTTTTTTATTTTCCCATATGTTGTCAAGATTTTCTTTTAATTGTGGAAATTTGTCCCTATTTGTGCGAAAAAAAAAACATTTTTCGAGGGAAAATAAATCCCATTATTCCGTTTCCAAATGTTACGTAAGATTAATTACCAGAAAAAATGCATTGAAAGGAATTTTTTTTTCTAGATCAGTAAAAAACCTTTTGCAAAAATACAGAAAGGTACATCACTTAAACTGCTAAAGCCAAATGAAATATTTTCCTGGAGTTGTATAGAGGAACATACCGGATTCGCCTTCATAGACGCAATGTAAAAGACATGAAAACATTTGTTCTGAAAAATAATAACGTACTGTAAACAAACTATTTCTTTTGAAAACTCATTTTTTTCCTTAAACACAAAAATTGTTATATGGTTTCTATTTTTTTAAAAATTTAATAATCTCTGAATTCTTTTCAATTAGTTACAAAATGTTAAAGCCAAAAAAATCGTCATTCATAAAGAATAACAAATACTATTCTAGCTAAATTAATTCAGGACATTCAATTAAACAACCTGATAATCAAAGAAAAAGACTAAAGGAATTTTTTTATTTAGAAAATAAATTTATTATGCTTTAGATTTTGTTCTTCAGTCATTTTGTTGAACTGGTTCACTTTTTTACAATATTTAAAGAAAACCTACATTTCAGGGCACAATTATATTGTAATGAGGAATTTTGCGTTTTCGAGAAATAGAAAATGCAAATTAAAGAAAGCAATGTTTAAATATCCGTAATTAAAAAAACGTTCCAGTCTCATTTCTTTTCAAGACATTTCATTTTATCCATTTTTTTAACTTCCTGATTTGTGTTTCACATATTTTGAATACCCGTATTTATCCTTTATCTTAAAATATTTTACTGCCATTGATTAGAGCTCATTGTCCCTAAAATTTTAGAAATTTACGAAACTCGTGGTTTTTCAGTACTGGAGTGATGACCCTCAAACGGCTTAAATAAATTTCATGTCTCATTTAGCCATTTCTAACGTTGATATCTATCAAAAATACTTGACAGATTGTCTCTAAACGATGGCAGTGTTATTCATGGTTGCATGAAACATTTATTGGCCTACTAATATTCTAGCTTATACAGCTATGCTTCGAATAATCGTACCTCTTTTCACAACTGATTTCAGTGGATATTGATTTTTTTGTTGCTATTTTTGGCAATAATTAATATCTTTATAATTTAGAAAGTTTATGGAATTTATGTTGTTGTTGTTTACGGTGCCCCTTGACCGATAGTATCTATCAGTTCAAGTCCAATTAAGGCTATTGGGCAGAGTGGTACAGCTTAGGTTTTTAACAACACCGCGAGTGTCGAAGTCCGACTTGACTAAAGGGCCAGTCCCGTAATTTAGAACCGAGGCAAGTGACGAGACTGATGCACTTGACCCAGCACCTCCGGAGGTAATTTGAGAACTTGGAGGACATTGCAGCCACGACAGATTTTTCATGCACCGGCCGCCATAAGTGTACACGGTGGAGGATCTGAAGCGACGAGCATCGAACTAGAGACGTTTATGGAATTTATTGTTAACATCAGTGAAATGGCTGTGAAATATTTGTTTGATATCTATTGTATTTATATAGTTCTATGTATTGAAAATTTCAATCGAAATTCCCAGTTAGATTTTCTTTAAATGAATTCCATGTTGTTTAAAGTTGTGAAATAATAAATAAGTTTTGATTATCAGCTTTCATTTTCTCATACGTTTTCAAAATGCGTATATATTTTTTTTATCATCGATATCTGATTAGTCTCAATAATATCTCTAAAATGATACAATGATGTTTTTAATCGTTTAAAATTAAGGCTTCAATTTGATTTGAATTTTTTGCTTGCAGGCAACCCCCTTTTCTTTTATGTTTTCAGTTTATTTAATTTTTTTATTTGTCCCAATAATATTCCCTAGATATTTAATGTCTAGAGAGCCTTCTGTTTCATAATCAGCATTCTGTTCGAAAGACATGCTTCTAAGCATTTATCAGGGCTTTCAGAATGCATAAAGAGTTCTCAATTATTTGCTAATTTGAATTATTACAGGATCTTCAAAAGCGTTTATTTTCCCTTCTCCAAAAGTATTTCCTCTGTGAACTGCAAATTGCCCTATTTACAAAAATAATTTGATTTAGTAGTTGATAAATGCCATGAACTGCAATCAACCAAGAGGGCCATTTACAAAATTAGTTAATTTTGTAAATGGCAGTAGTTAAAACTCCCGTTTTTCAGCTACGGCTTTGTTCAAATTTCTCGCGGAGCATAGCTTCAGTGATATAAATTTTAACCAACGACATAGCTCATCGCAGTGACCAAGTGGTACGTCAAACTAATCACAGGCCATGTCAACAAGCTCCCTTCCAACTAATGAAAGCAATGCTACGCTCCGGAAGAAGTGTGAACAAAGCCTAAGATTGCTTACATATTTTAAAATTGTAGAATTATCTGTTTTCATTATCAGTGCACTAATACAAAGGCATCTTATTTCTATGCATTATTTTAGACTCTTGGATATAAAACAAATCCCAAGAATTTGCTTTTATGAGTTATTACTGTATGTTCTCCATTTTATAACAAAACTCCAAACTATTTTCATCTGTGGATGATGATGTGTATTTATAATTCATATGCATTATCATCCTCATGTATAATACATCCTTATTCTCGTAATACATATAGAATGTGATTTACATCTAGGCGCAGTGTATCTAGAATTCATTTTGCTTAACACTAGACAAAATTATTGCAGTTTTAAAACAAGCAAGGGTCTGGCAAAATCAAGGTTAAATTTTGAAAATTCTCTTAAAATATGAAAACTACGATTAGCTTCACTAACTTTTAATAAATTTTATATTGGTAGGATTATTATTATTTCTTATATTCATTTGAGGTTCTACAACTGCTAAAATTCAATTGCCATGTTGAGTATGAAGAGACAATTTATGGACAGCAACGGTATCTTTACTCAAAAGCAGCTCTTAAATATCTTGAAATCAAACAACAGACTCTCATTTTTGTAAAACTACACTTGGCAGTCTTCATGTAGTAGCACAGATGCCATATCAGGCTAAGTTATTCTCGTTTAGTATTTAATGCGTTTCCTGACACTAAAGCAGCTACGAGGGACTCAACTGTCACTTCCTATACAAAGTAACTTGATAAAATAGAGCTCATTCTAGTGTTATTTTTTTCAGCAGCCACCTTCCTATTTACAAGGTGTGGCCATTAATTTCCAGGACTGATCTAATAACTCCAGAAAATATTACATGAAATGAATACCCATTTAATATGTTTCGAAGTAACTCCCACCTGCCATAATGCACTTCTGTGCTCGGCTGTATATGTTTCGGAAACAACTTTTAAAGTCCTCTTTCGGAATGCTCTTTAATGTGGACGTTGCCGTTTTCTTGATGGCTTCGACATCTTCAAATCTTGTTCCCTTCAGCAAATTGGCCCAGCATAAGGTCGTGGAGATGCAACATCCTCCATACTCTCCGAACTTAGCACCGGCAGACTTTTTCTTGTTTCCAAAACTGAAAGATTTGCTGAAGGGAACAAAATTTGAGGATGTCGAAGCCATCACAAAAACGGTGACTCCACATTAAAGAGCATTCTGAAAGAGGACTTTAAAAGTTGTGCCCGAAACTTTTACAGCCGAGAACAGCCGAGAGCAGAAGGGCATTACGGCAGGTGGGAGTTACTTCGAAACATGTTAAATGGGTATTTAATTGGTATTAATGGGTATTAAATTTCATGTAATATTTTCTGTAGTTATTAGATCAGTCCTGGAAATTAATGGCCGCACCTTGTATGAAAATAGTTGCTTCACTGAATTAAAAAGGAATAATCTTTACAGTCATGTACAATCGAAGCGTGTTATAAAGGCTGTCCCAGTACAATGACCGGTGTAAAAAGTCTCAAATGTAATCCTCTTTCATGATACGTTTTTTACATCCCATATAACGACACTGCACATCATTTAATCCCAATACAGCGTCCCAAATTCACTTCCTGGACACAATATTTAACAGAGATGGGAAATTAGGTTCCAAAAACATCTGAAATTTACAGACACAAACGACGATTTCTGATTATTTTTCTAGGTAATAAATATACGTAAAATCCAATTCTTTTGTCATTTCACTAACTTTTATTTTAGAAATTATCGTTCTCTCAAATTGTTTACATTTGAACTAATTGTCTTTGCCAATGCTTGTTTGATAACAAAGTGAACAATAGAATGTACATTGTAATCATGCATTTGAATTTATTTTAAAATCTTAATTTTCAAGCAAGGGAAGAGAGTTTATTAATTTTTTCATCAATTTTCAGTATAGTGACCCCTCGACATAACGTCTTTTTTTCTATGGGACGTCTATGGTCGTTATATAACGAACGCCAATTGTATTACATATCCCTAAATTTATGCTTTTAAAGTAGCATCATGATGCATAATTTGAAAAAATATAATGACATTATAGTTTATATCATGATTATTATTTATGGATTATTTTATAGTTCATGTGATTTTCCAAATAGTATATATTAACAGTTTGTTTGTTTTCGTCAATAATTATAAGTCTTTGGCTAGAGGTAGGCTTTAAGAATCTCTAATCCCAGCCCATATTTCATAAGATATGCTTAAAAATGTTATTTTCTGTCAGGATTTGCGAAAATATTTTTTATGCGTCCGACGTCAAGCAAGCGTAAAATTAGAATTCTCACATGAAAAACCGTTTCCGTGGCCCGTTCAGATAAAGAAATTTGAAAAGAAAAAAAAATATATACAATATTTCTTTAGGGGAAAAAAGCGACAGGCATTCTATTTAAATCGACAAATTTTGTACATATATCGAAATATAACCTGCCTCATTTTTCCTTTTTTAATATCTACGACTGCATTGCAGAGAATTTTTTTTTAAATATATATTTTTCTGCCCTCTCGCTTCAATTTGAAAAAATAAGACTGAGTAATAACTCAAAACACTCGATTCACGTCACCGGCATCATTTCTATCCGAAAATCCAATTTTTATGACGTGAAAAAGGTACAAAATTAAAAGCGCTTTCAAAATCCATATTTAAAAAAAAATTTAATATGATACTTGATATGAATAACAAATTTTAAAAGTTTTGATGATTTAAAAAAAAATATTATATATATCTTTTTAATATGAACGTCGAGAAAGAGCCTTCAGAGAGTGCCAGGAATAATATCGCCAGATAAAATTTTAATGGCATATTTAAGTTGACACATCCAATGTAAGTATTAATGCTAATGACACATCATTTGGATGGATAAAAGATACCGTAATTTTCCCACTTATTCATTCCTTTATTTCTCCCTCATGGCGGTACATCTGGGAACAATTTGGCAGCCGAACACGTCGCCGTATTCCTAGATGAGGCAGAGCGAGACATTAGGGCCCCGAGCAATGAATAACTCGTTAAAACTGCCAGAGACATGCGGCAAGTTTTCCCGCTTTTCTTGTAAAAGTCAGAGTTCAGATGCAAATGATTTCAACCCAAATTGCAAATTTCTACTTCAAACAGAACAAAGATGCCGGTCTTCCTCCCTTCCTTAAAAAAAAAAAAAAAATCGTAGGTGTATTTCCTCAGAACTAAGT
This sequence comes from Dolomedes plantarius, assembly GCA_907164885.2. Lineage (NCBI taxonomy): Eukaryota > Metazoa > Arthropoda > Arachnida > Araneae > Dolomedidae > Dolomedes > Dolomedes plantarius. The sequence continues at coordinate 78,304,305 of OU015493.1, read as the reverse complement.
TTCAGGAAACTTACGAATTGTGCTCTGTTCAAAACGTATTATGATGATAAAAGTTGAATGAACAAACTCTACTATATTTTGCAATTTACAAGTCTATAGTATATAATTTATTTATTTAAAAAATTAACATATGTATTAGAGGTAAAGATTGCAGAACACGTCTAAAAATCCAGCACCGGGTACACGGGTACACGGGTTTGAATAATACATGGACCACAAAATATTTGCCCTAAATATTAATAGAAAAACTATATTTTTTTATTAAGTAAAGAATTTTAGTTTATTGCGGGGGTAAAAAATACATTCTTTTTTAAATAAATTTTAATGAAAAACTATATATTTTTTAAATGTGTAAATAATTTTAATTTATTTCGTGGGAAAAAAAAAAGTTACTGGTGTATTTCCTCAGAAATAAGTTTAAAAAAATTTACGAATTGTGTTCTATTCAAAACAACGTATTGCGATGATAAAAGTTGAATGAACAAACTCTAGTATTTTTTGCAGTTTATATAATAGATAATACATTTATTAAAAAACTAGACAAATGTATTTGAGGTAGAAATTGAAGAACAGGGCTAAAAATTCAGAACCGGGTACATGGGCGTCCCCCGGGTTTCAATAACACATGGGCCACAAAATATTTGCTCTAAACATTAATAGAAAAACTATGTTTTTTTTTAAAATTATGTAAAACATTTTAGTTTGTTGCGTGGACAAAAGAAAAAAATCACAGGTGTATTTCCTCAGAACTAAGTTTCCGAAAATTTACGAATTGTGTTCTGTTCAAAACGTATTGTGATGATAAAAGTTGAATGAACAAACTCTACTTTCCATTGCAATTTTTTTATAATAGCTACTATATTTAGTAAAAAATTAGACTTATGTATTAGAGGTAGAGATTGCAGAACAGGGCTAAAAATTCAGCATCGGGTATACACGCGCCACCTGGGTTTGAATAATACATGGATCACAAAATATTTGCCCTAAATATTAATAGATAAACTATATTTTTTTATTAAGTAAAGAATTTTAGTTTATTGCGGAGGTAACAAATACATTCTTTTTTTAAATAAATTTTAATGGAAAACTATGTATTTTATTAAATGTGTAAAAAAATTTAGTTTATTGCGTGGACGACAAAAAAAAAGTCAGAGGCGTATTTCCTCAGAGCTAAGTTTGAGAAAATTTACCAATTGTATTCTGTTTAAAACATTTTGCGATGATAAAAGTTGAATGAACAAACTCTACCATTTTTTTGCAGTTTATATAATAGATAATACATTTATTTAAAAATTAGACATATGTATTAGAGATAGAGATTGCAGAACAAGGCTAAAAATTCATAACCGGGTACATGGGCGTCACCCGGGTATGAATAATACATGGACCACAAAATATTTGCCCTAAACATTAATAGAAAAACTATATATTTTAAATTATTTAAATAATTTTAGCTGATGACATGGGTTAAAAAAATTGTAGGTGGATTTCCTCAGAACTAAGTTTCAGAAAATTTACAAAGTGTGTTCTGTTCAAAACGTATTGGAATGATAAAAATTGAATAAACAAACTCTACTTTTTTTTCAGTTTATGTAATAGATAATACATTTATTAAAAAAATTAGAAATGTGTTAAAGGTAGAGATTGCAGAATAGGGCTAAAAATTCAGAACTCGGTACATGGGCGTCACCCGGGTTTGAATAATGCATGGACCAGAAAATATTTGCCCTAAATATTTATACACTCATGGACAAAAAAATTAGCGCACCAAGAAGGCGTCGTCAAAATGAAACTTAATTTTACATACGTAATGACTACTTTGATATAAGTAAATGATAAGAAAATAAAAGAAAAGGATAATTTATTTCAGAGAAAAAGGCAAAAGAACGGAGGAGTTAATACTCCGTTGGACTCCCTCTAGCGCGAATGCACGATGCGATACGATCGGGCATTGAGTCATACAAGTTCTGTATGATGTCTTGAGACATTTCGTTCCATATTTGCTGTAACCTTGCCTCTAGTTCGTTCAAACTCGTGGGATGCCCAACTCGTCGTCCCAAATGATCCCAGATATGCTCGATTGGAGACAAATCTGGGGATCGGGCAGGCCAAGGAAGGGCAGTAACAGTGCGGAGACAGTCTTGTGACACCCTTGCCGTATGAGGTTGAGCATTGTCTTGTTGAAAATGGCTCCTGTTAGCCGTTGCATGAGTGGCAACACATGTGGTTGCAGGATTTCATGAACATACCGCTGGGCTGTCATGGTGCCACGGAACAATACTAGGGGTGACCGTGTATTGTAGGCAATGGCACCCCATACCATCACACCATCTGTGGGAGCGATGTGTCGCTGTACAGCAAAGGCAGGATTGAAGCGTTCACCACGGGCTCTCCACACACGAACACGAGTCTGCCGAGATTGAATCTGGATTCGTCGCTAAAGACGACCTGGTTCCATTCCGCTGCAGTCCAATTTCCTCGTGCGTGGCAAAACTCCAAACGGAGGCGTCGATGGGTGGGCGTCAAGGGCAGCACACGTAATGGGCGCCGCGATACCAACTGTCCTTCAGCCAGGCGCCTTCGTATGGTTCGAGAAGACACAGAGGCCCCTAGTGAAGGTGCTACCTGTGCCTGGATGGCGGCCGATGAAGCAGTTGGCTGTACGCGTGCATTTCTTACGATGTGGCAGTCTTCTCGACGACTGGTCTGTCGAGGGCGTCCTGAGCCTGGTCTTCGTGTACATGACATCTCTCGGGTCCACTGGTCCCAACACGTCCTCACAACACAATCAGAGCGGCCTAATTGACGATCTACTCGCCTAGCTGACCACCCAGCTTCCATCATCCCGACGATTCTCCCCCTCTCAAACTGCGATAACTGCTTATATTGTCTTCGAACACGGCGTAATGGCATGTCTATCTCAGCTCTTCCTTTGTAAATAATTCAGCACACTCAAACAAGCTTTGGTTACCTGTTTTATACTCCACAGAGTACGATGTTCAACGCCCTCTACCGGCTATACGTAATGCGTAATCACGCTGCATTTCTAATCATTTGCATATCTCCCCGACATGTACCTTCATTGCAAGTTTCGTTACGATCCCGCAATTATTTCTTGGTGCTCTAATTTTTTTGTCCATGAGTGTAGAAGAACCATATTTTTTTAATTATGTAAATAATTAAAAATAGTTTTATTGCGTGGGTGAAAAGAAATAAAATCGTAGGTGTATTTCCTCAGAACTAAGTTTCAGGAAATTTAACGAAATGTGGAAACTTAATCTAAACTTAAGATTAAATCATCTTAAGTTTGTACCATATAATTAAACAAAATAGCATTATTTCTTTTAGATGATAAAAGAAATAGCATTATTTCTTTTATCATCTAAACTTATTATGATGATAAAAGTTGAATGAACAAATTCTAATTGCAGTTTATTCTATCGACCGTATAAACTGCATATTTTGCAGTTTATGTAACAGATAATACGTATATTAAAAAATTAGACATATGTATTAGATGTAGAGATTGCAGAACAGGACTAAATTTCAGACCCGGGTACATGGGCGTCACCCGGGTTTGAATAATGCATGGACCACAAAATATTTGACCTAAATATTAATGGAAAACACTATATTTTTTTTTAAGTAAAGAATTTTAGTTTATTGCGTGGGTAAAAAATACATTCTTTTTAAAATAAATTTTAATTTAAGGAAATATGTTAACTGGAAAATACGGAATTCTGTGCAGCTAGGTTAGAAGTTCATCGCAAACTAGATTGCATAAGTTTATGCAATATAAAGTACAATATATTTTTGCTGTTTATAATTACAATAAATAAAGTTTATTTGCAAAATTTTATCTAAATAAATCCATAAATTCAAATATCACTGTTGGCATGATCTAGTGATCAATACTGTAGATTCGTCTAAGACAGGCGTGTCCAACCTTTTAGCTTCCTTGGGCCACATTGAAAGATGACGAATTGTTTTGGCCCACACAAAGATATACCTAACATATAAAAATAGTTGATGAGTAAAAAATTTATAATATAGTTATCATATTTATGTCATTATAAATTTTATTAAAGATAACTATAGGAGTCATAAAATTAATTTTGATATTTGACACTGAATTTGAGAAATTAATACATCAATATCTGGATCAATCGAAGTAGTTGCAATTCTCAGGGAGTTCTCAAGATGTTCATCAGATATTTTGGTTCGAATTTGACTCTTAGTCTGCTTCACTGTTGTGCATACTAATTTTAATATCATTACAAATATGAAATATTAAGGGGACAAGGGACTTTCGAAATAGCAAAATTCGACCGAATTCACGAATTTTTTTTTTTTTTTTTGTCCCCAAAAATCTAGGTGGGTGTAAGCTTTGATCACAAAGTGAAATTTTCTCAATCAAATGATTTTTAAGCGTTTTATTTACATTTTTAAAAAGTGGGCGTGGCATTTAAAGGGCATTGTGATGGATTGTTTCAAAGTGTTCCATGCGTGTTAAATTTCTTCTGATTTCTTCCAAATTTATCAGGACAGTCAATTGAAGTGTTTGTCACAAAACGTAGCATAATTCTTTGAATCGACAAACATTTGCTAAATTTATAGACCATGAAATGAAGTAAAAGCATGCGAAAACTTAAAAATTAAAAGGCATATTTAATTATTATTTTTTATGGGTTTTAATTCATACAAATAAATTCCAATGCACAGTTATGTTTATATATAGATATGGTAAATTCATAAAAAAAATTGAGGTTTTTAAATGACATGGAATGCGGTGGGAGCATTTTGAAAAATGTTAGCATAAAGCTAAAAATCTTTTATAAAAAGACTTTATTTGGTCACAAAATACTTATTTAGCAATTATGATAGTCTTCAATGTAATAAAAAAGAATATTAATTATTCTCATTTGGTATATAGAGTTAAAAATTGAAAATTAAAAATAATGAGGTTGAAAGTCCCTTGTTCCCTTAAATCTATAAAACCTTCGCATTTCATTTTTGTAATTAAATTAATAAACAGAAATTGCATACTGAATTTTGCATAGAATTAAAGATATTTCAAATGATGTATTGTCGATTTGTTGAATGAAAAAAGTTGGGTCTGTAATGGCCGCCTGCCATCATCGCTGAGGTAGGCAATTGATTTTTTTTTCCGCTTTGAGATCTCTCTCTGGGCCACACTAATGCTTGCTTTGGGCCGCATGTGGCCCGCGGCTCGCGGGTTGGACACCCCTGGTCTAAGACAAAGGGTTCCAAAGATCTAGATAGTTATAAATTGTGAAGCATGGTAATTCTGTTTATCACCATTGAAACTTTGTTTTTTATACCTAACGTTTGCTAATTTCGAATACTTGGGTTCTCTCAACCATTGGAATTGATTCTTTACTCTGCTTCAACCAATATTTTACCTTGTTCTAAGGTACCATGATCTACAATAACTAACTATAGTGGCTGAAGGATCAATGTCGCTTTGACGCTAATGTAACTTAATGTAAAAAATATTTATTTTTTTTCAAATCGCATTAAAAATTATCTTTAAGAAACTTTTAACGTAAAAAAAATAGGTGATGTTTAAGTTAAAATGTCTGCTATCAATGTTTTATATGGGATATAAATACCCGAAGTGCAAATTGAGCACTACATGTATACTCAAGAATCATTCTGAAAAATACACTTGAAAATTAACGTAAAGAGTTTGAAGTTATGGTCTTTGAGAGAAAAAAAAATTATTCACGGAAAATAGCTGAAAATGTACTGCCAAAATGATTTCTGATAGAGATTTGGAGTTGATGCTAAGTGCAAGTTAAAGAATTTAGACATGAAAGAAATTTATGCATCTCTCGTAAGAAACTATCCCGATATTGAACAATACTCGGATGCGAAAATCCTTCAAATTACAAAAACTAACCTGGCTTAACATGTGAAGTTTACACAAATTAAGTAACTTTACAGATGCACTTCTGGTTTGAATACAAGTACACGAATTTTACGTATGTGCTCGGCGAAAATGCTTTTAGAAGCACTAAAAATAGCTTTTCAGTATCGTAATGAGAGATCAAAGGTTTTCATTTATCCTGCAACAAAACGTTAAAAGATAACAACAACACGAAAAGACCGAAAAGATGATAATATCTTAAGAAATATCTAAAAATTTGGAAAGACCGTATAAATAAGAGAACAGGAGGAGTTCTTTCTATGATTACACTGATCATTTAAGCAGAAGATTCCCTGCATTATTCAGGTCGAGTGCATTACAATGTAAAGCCGGATAAGGGAGTAGGAGGTTTAATGACTCATATCGTGCATTCATTACAATGGCTCCGGAGAGAACTTGATCTCTGATGATCAGTGATCTTCCGTATGAATCATTTTTGCGATGACTTGTACTGATTCTTACGGAAAACTTCAGAGATAAAATGTGGAAACGTATTTTGACTTTAAGTACCCAGCTAAGTTCAAAGCATCAAAAGAAATAAACTTGATTTTTTAGTAATGGTTTGTAATTGATCATTACATAAAAAAAGAATATGATTGAAAAATAATTTTTGAAAGTAAAATGTGTTTTCGGTTTTCCATTTCAAGGTTATTTTGACTTAAAGTACCCATTTACGTTCAACTAGTAATACATCTAACAGAATAAATCTATTACATTAGCAATGGTTTATAATTGATCATTACATTAAAAAAGAACTTATGGGGTTGAAAAATAATTTTTGGAAGTAATAATAATTTGTTTTCAGTTTTCAATTTTGGGGTTTTTTTGATTAAAAGTACGCAGTTACGTTCAATTTGTAATATATGAAACAAAATACATTTAATATTTCAGTATTGGTTTATAATTCACTATTACATAAAAAAAGTATTTGGCTTGAAATATAAATTTTGGAAGTATAATTTTTAAGTTTTCAATTTCTAGGTTACTTTGACGTAAGGTACTCAATTACGTTCAATTAGTAATACATCAAACGAAATCGATCTATTATACTAGTAATGATTTTTAATTGACCATTACATAAAAAAGCATATGGTTGAAAATTGTTTTCAATTTTCAGTTTTGAAGTGAGAGACGAGAATAAATATTAGATGCTTAGAGAAAGCCACAATGATAACAAAAATATATTTGAATACTCTTTGTTATTTTACATATGCCTTATGGTATTTGAAACGAAATGAACAAAACGTTCGGATAGAAAAGTAAATCTTAAGTTACAGCTGTTCAATGATATGATGTAGGGAAAATATTTAAAAAATCCTTAAAATAGAAATTTAAATTGCTTTCATTATTTTTCCTTAATATACTTTATTATGTTTTCGATACTCTGAGTGTATTCTGTAATCAAAACGTTTTACAGCAGTATATCAGTATTTTTGTCCTGAGAGTACCTTTGATAACGTCATGCATTGTCTAATTTTTCAAAAAAATATTTTAAATAAAATAATTATAACCTAAACAAATAGTTATTTAACATTGTATGTTAAATAATTAATAATTATTTAACATTGTAAGTTTTAGTCGATTGAAAACACTCACATTTTAACAGCTTAAAATTTGAATATTGAATGTAACTCGGTATCTTGAAAAATTCTCATAGGAAAAGGTAGGAAAAAGGGAATTTAAATACCTAAACGCTGTAACTAGAATTTTTTTAAATATATGCTTTACTTAAAAAATTCATTAAAAGTAATTGCATATGAGAATGACACAGCATATAACTTGTAGTTTTTTACAATGTCACGGTGAATTTTTCTGGAAAAGTTAAACTGTATTGATTTAAATTTTTAGCAGAAATTTATATTTTTTCATTTCTTTTGAAAATACAAAGCTGAGCATGGAAATTTGAAGGCTGCGTTTGTTATGTTGGCATAATTCTTCTAGTATTGAGTTCAAAAATGAAACCAATAAAGCAAATGAAATACGGGCTGAAATCACTGAAATATGCTTGAGCTTATTTAGTATCTCTTTTACCTCTTCTGCCATTCAAATACTTTGCATTTCGATTTAAATGTTATTGTGAAATGATTGTTTGTAGACAGATACATATCTATTTATTACTCGTCGATGCGCGTTGAACAAACAAACCGCTGCATTCCGTTTGAACGCTTGTAATATTTTTAAGCGCAGTTTAACTTGAATGGAAGAAACACGCATTCATTTTGTGTTTATAAAACAGCGGTCTTGAACCTGATATACGTTTTGTGAAATATGTCTTATTGCTTCGCAGTAACGGTCTTTTTTTCTTTTTTTTTAAGAATTACAATTTGAATGTTGTGATGCTTTGAAATGCTCACTGTCTCATGAGAGAGAAATGAGATTCTCAAATATTAAACAAAAATAACGAAGAAGTGGTAGTAACAGTTACTTTAAAGGTAAGGTAATAATAGGTTTTTTAAAATTTTTTTAAATTTGTGTATATGCTTGTGTATATTTGAAGTAAAACTTCGATAAATATAACTAAAAATAAATAATCCAATAGAGCTAGATAATTATAAGAAGAATGCAGACAAAAAACCAAACAGAAATCAGGCACTCAGGGCTCCACGCACCAGAGGCAAGATTCTGTAGTAGTGCCGGAACTGAACCAGAAATCGAGGTAACCGACTGGTCTCATCATCAGGGAGCCTAACCGAATCAGTTACCTCAAGGGTAACTTTCTGAATAGGATGCAGGTATAACCAAAAGACATCCCAAGGCCCCGATATCCCCAATGAAACATTTAGTCAAAAAGAAAATGAAAAGACAGAGACAACTCACAGTAAGGGCTCAACGCACCATACATGAAAGTACACAAACAACTTGCATGTGTTCCCCTTGAGGTAACTGATTTCGTTAGGCTCTCTGATGACGAGACCAGTCGATTACCTCGATTTCTGGTTCAGTTCCGGCACTACTACAGAATCTTGCCTCTGGTGCGTTGAGCCCTGAGTGCTTGATTTCTGTTTGTTTTTTGTCTGCATTCTTCTTATAATTACCTAGCTCTGTTGGATTATTTATTTTTAGTTATATTTGTCCATTTTCAGTATAAGGATATGAAACAACTTCGAAATCGTTTATTGAAAAGTTTTATGTTTTCATTGCTAAGATAGGTTTTAAGTTAACTTGTTTGGCAGTCTATGCTCGGTTTTTAGTTTTTTTGTTAGTTTGATTTGTTTATTTTATTTTTACACTGTAAAACTTCCATAAAAGAGATTAGTCAGTTCCTCTGAAAATACTTTTATTTTCAACTTCAGCTAAATATGTTTTTCTGAGTAATATTCTAGATTAAAGAAATGGAAGTCTTGCGACTTAACAAATTATTAACGCTATTAAATTATGAGGAAAATTTTAAAAAGTTGAGATATTATATTATGATACTAACTGAAAATGTTTGTGCTATATTTTTAGAATCTAACGAAAAATGCATTTTTAAAGTCTCTTTAAATAAGGTTCAATAAATGAGGTTCTTAAAATGATAAATATGTCCCCCCCCCCTCCCACCCCCATTAAAAAAAGAAAGATTCCCTCACGTTATCGGGAGGATGTAGGGGTCTGAACACTGAATTCGAAAAATTCCATCTTCATTCATTACTGTGGCACTTGAGAGTTGGAAAAAGTTTTATAGTCATTTACGATACATATAATGAAAGAAAGGGGGAAAAGGATCATCGTTAGACAAAAATAATCAATAAATACATTCTGTCAAAAACTTGCACGTAACCTCTAAAGAAGCTGAGTTTAAATGTGAGGAATGTAATAAATTGCAACATAAAATTTTCTCTTATAGCAAGAATGGTTCACTATTCAGATCACACTCCTGGAAAATGATTGCTGTATGATTGTCAAACACTTACAATACAGTGTGTAACAAAATTATAAGACCACTGTGGATTTTGTGATTTTTACTATAAATAGTAAAATTTTTAAAAATTAAATTAGGTTGATGTTAATAAATGAAATATAAAATATATGTATATTATTTTTAAGAGATATTTAAATATACTAATTATTTTATGAACAATTTCAAATTTTTCCAGTCAAATATCTGTAACAAAATTATAAGACCACTAGTTAAAACAAATTTTTTTAATAAAACTAATATGATGTTGATCCACCATTTTTCTGAATAACTTCAAATACTCGATTTTTCATTTAATTAATTAGGTTTTCGAGCAAATATTTGGGAATTTTGTCCCATTCATTCATGATAGCTAGTTCCAATTCATACACAGAATCATACTGACGGTTATTTACATACACTTGACGAGCCAAATGGCCCCACAAGTTTTCAGTGGGATTCAGGTCTGGACTAAGGCTTGGCCAGTTTAAGACCTCGATTTTTTCTTTTTGAAACCAGTTTTTAGTTGATTTAGACACATGGCATGGCGCATTGTCTTGCTGAAATTTCCAGTTTGATCCTCCTAAAAATGGGCCAAAATGTGTAAGGTGTTGGTAAAGTAGTTGTTGATAACATATGGAGTCCATTTTTCCAAGAACTCGCTGCAGATCACATTTCCCATCATATACAAAAGCTCCCCACACCATCACAGAGCCACCACCCATCTGTTTACTGAAGTAAACCCGAGGTTCCTTTCGTAAATCATGCCAGTAAGAAATATTACCGCCCAGGCCATCCAAATTAATTTTTTTTTCGCCGGAAAAAATAATATTTTTCCAATCAGCATCCCAGGTCATGCCTTCCTTTGCCCACTTCAGCCTTCCTTCTTTATGATGCTTTAACAGTCTTGGTTTTCTTTTTAATTTCCGAAGAGCAACATTTGAATTTGACCTTAAAGTGCGCCAGACTGTCATATGTGAAATAGTTTTACTTGTCTGCTGTGTTATTTTACGAGTAGACAAGTTCTGTTTCGTTGCAAGCTTGAAAATTCGTCTATTATCGCGAACTGATAATTTACTCTTTCTGCCAGATCTTTTATATTTTCCAGAAAAATCTCTTTTACTTAAAACGTTATGAATAGCAGTTTTAGAACGTTTAATTATCTTACTTATTTCAAGTTCCGATTTTCCAGAGCCCTTATAAAACCAAATTTTTCGAACTTCAAGTTCAGATAATTCTCTTCCACGCGACATTGTGAATTTCCTCATAAAAACAAACAAATTAAATTCTATTTTCTTTTACAATATTATCGTTTGGACTTTTCTGTGATGTAAAGTTACAGTTTATCTACGATTTTGAAAGAAAGAATAAAATAGTTTTAAAAACGCAAACGATTTTAAATAAAAAAATAAGTGGTCTTATATTTATGTTACACCGAGATTTCAAAAAATCGTTTACTGTGTGAAATTAACTCAATTTTTTTTCCTTTAAGCGATTTATTTGAGAAAATGTAACTTTTTTCATTTGCTTCAAATTTTAAAATTATTCATTTTATGCAGTGTAATATTAAAATGAGTGATATTTTGGGTGGTCTTATAGTTTTGTTACACACTGTAAGTTACGGAGAAATGCTATCAACAGCTATGCTGAAAAACGTGCAGTCAGTTGTTTCAACTCTATAGATGTTATGATTGATATAACTTTTACAAATTGGAAAAACCAATTCGTCTGAAGTTGTTTAGTTCCGACTCCATGACTAAGTATCTTAACTGTTAATAATTTACTGTACAAAAGTGTAAAAATATTCAAGACTATTAATTTAAGGAAAAGGAACATTTAAAAATATGGGTAAGATTTAAGCACAAACCAGGGTGATCATTTGCTACAGAAGGTCTTCGTTGTTAAAGAAAACGAACAATGTGTTTATGGACAAGACCAATGTTTGATAAATTAAACAGCAATTTGAACATTTGCAGAATCTCATAACAGTCTTCAACGATAGAAAATATACTTTTCAATACCTATTATATTAATTTATAGTTATTTTTCAAGCACATTATAATGTCTGAAATGCAGTGATTAGGTTCTAAGGAGAAAAAACTGTTTTTAGCAGGCGCAACTACAGCTTTTAAAAGACAGCACAACAATGTGATATCAAATGCTATAGTTAAAAGGTACGGAGAGTTGTTTCGATTCTATAGATGTTATAGTTAATATAAGCTTTATAAGTCGGAAAAACCAATTCGCCTGAAGATGTTTAGGTCCAATTTCATAGCTAAGCATCTTCACTGTTAGTTATTTACTTTAAAAAAGCATAAAAAAATTCAAGACTAATGACTTAAGGAAAAGAAACTTTTAAAATTACGGGTAAAATTAAAGCCCAAACCAGAGAGTTCATTGGCTGTTGAAGATCTTCCTTGCTAAAGAGAATGAGCATTGTTTTAACACACGAGAGCAATGTTTGAAGAATTAAACATCGATTTAAACATTTACAGAATCTCACAATAGTCCTCAACGTTTAGAAGTATACTTTTCAAGACCCTTTAAATTAATTTCTAGTTGATTTTGAAGCGCATTACGATGTTTGAAACACGGTGGTATTGCTCCGAGGCGATAAAAATGCATTTAGCAGCATTCAAAAGAGAGCACATCAATGACTTTTCCCCGTTAATGCAACTGAAGTACTCATTCAACCATTTTATCAGTTCATTATGAAATTAATTAACAATTTACTGAGTACTTTTTAACGCATTAAATAAAGTGCGCTTTTGAATGAAAAACTCACAGATAAAGGCGTTAATTGTCGGGTCTAACAACTCAGTCGGAGCGGCAGTCACACACACACACATACGCACACATCATGCAAATGAAAAGCACGCGAATCTGAAATTTATTGTCACGAATTTTACGTTTGAAATCACGAAAGCTGTTTTTGCCCAAAACTTTCACTTAATTGCGTTAGGGCGACTCATAAAGCACGGTAAAATGCTAATTAACTTTTGGTTCTTCACGTAATGGTCTTCCTTAATGACAAACACATTTTCAAAACTCGCTCTGCTAATGAGCTGATGTTAAATGTTTTTAATTGTGGGCACAGATGGTATAATGCATGCGACACACAAAATGCATCCAAATGCAAATTCAATCAGAAATATTCAGTAAATTGTATGGGGGGGATTTTGCGCCAAGACGTAACCGTTGTTCTCTCTCTCTCTCCCCGTGATGGGTGAATGCTGTGATTTGCTAAATTATACCGGCAGTTATACTGAATTATTAAAATATTTAACGATCAGACGCCCTTCATATTGTTCTGGGTGGTGAATATTAAATGCCTCGGGATAAAATTGATTTGCATACTTAGCGATCAAAATTTCGGATCCGTAAACACGCATTGGAACAAATTTTATTATAATGGCGACATTTCATGTCAAAAATATTAAAATGATGCCAAGGAAATGCATTTGTTCTTCATTCAAAATAATAGAATGCCAGATAAAGAAAACGGTTAAGATTTTTCAGCCCGGATGTAACCCTAAGCAATTTGAGAAAAATTCATTCGAGAATATTCAATTGCTTGCCTTTCATGCCTGTTGACAGCCTTTATTTAGTTCGTTTCATTATCTGTTTAATATTCGGTGGATTATTTAAAAGCTTCAACACGTGTTGAAATCCGAAACAATTGCTTTACACTCGTGCATTCTAAATCAGACTGATAATGCCGAAATTATTCGAACTTCCGAGTACAATGTTTGGAGCCTCGGGCAATGCAGATGTCGTTAGGACACATTTTGGGGCGTATTAATAAACGATTATATACAGCATTCGGTGTTTTTTTTACAACATGTTTATGGTAATTTAAGGAGCAGTTGTAAGAGTTTTTCGGACATCATTTCTGAAGATGAGTTAACTAAAAGAAAATTTTCGTGGAAAAGGATTTTTTTACTTAATGGGAAATTAATAAGTCATCTATTCTTATCATTTATAGATAATGAAATCAAAGACATTTTATTTTTTCTGGCCGATAATTGAGCAATACTTTTGTATCGTTAGATCTAGTTAATGACTTTTACACATATATATGTATCAACAAAAATTGATTGAAGCGAACCAAATCCATATTTTAACCCTTTCGTACTAACTCTGCCATGATATAGTAGAAAAATCATACTTTTTAATGCAATAGTGAACCAAGTACATAGTATGAATTTTACGCTATTGAAGCAGAAAGAAATAAACAAAAGTCAATGGTCAATTAATACCGTTGTTCAGATAACAGATCAGTTTTCTCAGATCTGACTCTCATGGACTTTGTTCACTTTAACTCCGAATCCTCCATGTATCTGTTTGATAAATTTCACATAAAAAAAACAGTGTCCCATGTTAAATATTAGATGATTATACTTTCTATTTGTATCACAAAGGTTACGATGAACAAAAGGATTATGTAATAGCATGAGTTCGTAACATCAGGTTTCGTCTGCTGCTATAAAATTCCCCTTCTGGCAAAAGTAGCTATATCGAATTTGACTTACTACGACAAATGGACGACAACAATCATTGGACTTTTTGGGTTTATTGTAACATAAAAAATGTACAACAATGTATAAAAATTCTTCCTAAAGTAGGGATTCCAACGGGGGTTACATGACTCCTTTTTGCGAGGGCAAGGAGCGAACTGAGAAGCAGAAACTTCTCCCTCTCTACTGGCATCGCAGCGCCCCCTCGGTACAATTTCCTACAAGCTATAACGCACACTCTACTAATCTATCGCGTTCAGAGGTATAGAAGAGTTGAAAGTGATTCAACCACAGAAAAAAGTTCAGCTGAAACCCAAATATATATATATATATATATATATATATATATATATATATATATATATATATATATATATATATATATATACATATACCGGGTGGCCATAATTAAACTGACAGTGCTCACAGTGTTCTGTAGCGCGATCTATTTGCGAGAATGACGCCACATTTTGTAGGAAGATTAAACAAGACGGGGGACGAAGGATTCCGCGAAAAAATAAATTAGTTCCAAAAGTCACCGCTAGGGGAATATTTGGCGCTGTGTAATAGAAAATAGAGTGTTAACAAATTTATTTAAACTAATTTATTTTTTCGCGGAATCCTTCGTCCCCCGTCTTGTTTAATCTTCCTACAAAATGTGGCGTCATTCTCGCAAATAGATCGCGCTACAGTACACTGTGAGCACTGTCAGTTTAATTATGGCAACCCGGTATATACACACAGTGGCACCTCGATTTACGAGTTTAATTCGTTTCATGACGGAGCTCGTAACTCGAATTTCTCGCATCTCGAATCAATTTGCCCCATTGAAATGAATGGAAATCCCATTAATTCGTTCCGGGATCCCCCAAAACACCGCAATTTTTTGTTACATGTTTTTAAATAAGATAAATGTGCTTATAAATGACGAACATTGTATAAAAACGCAATGCAATAGAATGTACTGCGATAAACTTGTTTTATTAAGTGTAACGTACAACATTTACCTTATGATAGAGGATAATAGGATTCCATACTACTAACCCATGAAGGATAGGTAAACCCTGGCACTGTGCGCTAACGCGAGCGGTGACTGCAAGATTAAGCCGTTGTTCGTTTATCATTCGGAAAATCCCAGAGTCTTTAAGCATACACGCACACCTTGGTCATGTTTTTTGATAATTTCTTTTTTTAACTGAATGCACATCATTCGCTTCTTCTTTTCAGCACTGTCCTTCAACTGACTTTCTTCAGACCCATGGTTGGAAAAGTTAAGTTTTGCAAAATAACTGCAAGCACAAATACAAGCACAAAACTGATGCTTTTATTACGAGCTAGCCTCTTCAAGTGAAAGAATGAGACACGGAAGCTGGGCGATTGTTGCATCGTTCAATGTGGCTGTAATGTCCGGATTCCTCTTTCTCAGAATCCGTAGAAGTGGGAGGGCTTGCGATCCTAGGACCAATGTTATTCCATCTCCTGGACCCCATGGGGAGTTCCAGTGTGGGGGAGGGAATTTATGAATTGAATCTATCTCTGTGCTAGAGAGGTTGGACGCTGTTCGGTTTCGGTTTGGTTTGGTTTAATTTGGAGCGCTACGGTCAACATTTTCTACAGTAGGGCTAATTAGACAGGGACCTACAGTTTAAAGCCGATTCCGAACGGCTACAAACGACCATGCCACCAGTGGGACTCGAACCCACAGGATCTAAACCGAATGCTAGCGCCCTAGCCATTCAGCCATCCCCTGGCTCTGTTCGGTTTCGGAGGGCTACGCAAGTGTGGACAGAGCAAGCTTCCCCGGGTGGCATATTACCATTCCTTACATGAATTCACGCCATTACATCGTTTGGCGGCTGCTGATTGGCCAATTGTGTTTACATCGGTATTTGTGTATTTTGTACGCTGATGCTTATGAAAGCATGTCTGTTTTTGAAGAATCAAAACTTCCATCACTACTTTTGGTAATTTTTAGAAGAGTATTTATAATTTTTATTTTTTAAGAGTTAAGTTAAAAAACTAAAGTGTGCAAAACAGCAAAATATACATAATTTGCATCTTGCAATTAAGATTTTAATTTAAAAAAATTAATTTTTTTTTAAAATTCAACATTTAAATTTAAAAATATATAAAGCTTTCATTTTTTTTAAATTCAACATTTAAATTTTTAAAAAAAGAAAATATCTTTCCTTCTTTTTAATTCAACATTTACATTTAAGAAAAAATTCAATTTTGAATAATATTTACTCTATTTTATTCTACTCCTAAAATTTTACAGTGAAATTACTACGGAAATTGGCAATTTCTTAAAATTTTCCATGCACAAAAAAGAAATATGAAGGCATTAATGGCGAAAATTTCTTTTACAAATAGCTTGTCACTTTAAATTACTTTTACATTAATAGGTGGCGCCACTTAAAAAAATTCACGTTCCTTGTAAAATATGGCGTAAAAAATATATAAACATGAAAGCAACTAAAAAATAGATTTTATCTCATTTTAAATACGGTTAGGATCAAATATAATGCAATAATCGAAATTATTGAAATATCATTTAAAATGATTATCATTTAAAATGCGCTTAGGATCAAATATTATGGCAATTGCCGATGCAAACTCAATTGACCAATCAGCAGCCGCCAAACGATGTAATGGCGTGAATTCATGTAAGGAATGGTAATATCCCCGGGGTGTTAACTGTTGAGTGATAATCTCTCGGTTTAAGACTGGGTAGTAGTCTTGAGAATAATATGTATACAACTGTATAATAATTGTACATAAAGGTTGTAAATATTATATGCTTCTCTTGTTCTTATTTGAAGAGCACGTAAAATGGCGTTCGCTGTGCAAACTAATGGTGGGGTATCTGAAGCTTGCTCGTAACCCGAATATTTGCTCGTAACTCGAAGCAAAAAATCTGCGGAGAGAATGCTCGTATCTCGAAAATCTCGTAAGTCGAGACACTCGTAAGTCGAGGTACCACTGTATATATGTATTTCAAAATTTCGCATTTATTTAAAAAAATCACAATTTTACTTATTTGGATAAGTAAGTATCAAAACTCTTAGTTAAAAGCTAACATTGTAGAAGTCTCCACATTCTCTTCCCATAGTCTTTAGCCATAAGTAATAAGCAAATTTCAAGAGTGAGATCTCTCAGACCGTGGATGGTCTTAGATAAGCAATTATGTTGATGAATTATTACTATTATTACCTAATTTCGCTTAAAAAGCCGTTTACCACCGAGTTTTCGCCGAAAAGTAGCAAAAAAAAAACAATAATTTTCGCATTTATTCGCTCATGTCGGTAAATTTCGCATTTATATCATCTATTTCGTAAATACGAAAATTACGTAACCCTAAGTATTGGTTAACTTTGTTCCCTGTGAGGCCGAATTTCACAGGGCTCTTTTATGTTAATGTATTCATTCATTTATTTATTTATTTGCAAGATTATAGGAATAGCTGTGGTTGACTTGAATTGAGAAGTACATCCTGGTAACGACACGTTTTTATCCAAGAGTGACGATTTGTTGTTTATTCATTTTTGATATCTTAAAACAGTTGGAAAACGTGAGGACTAAAAGATTACAATCTGGACTACAGTTGATCTGACGAAATACAAGCCCTCTCAATCTGGTATGGTAATGTGGCCCATAGCGATCCATAACCAACTTCGTGAAACAAGTTAAAACACGAAACGGAATAATTTGAGAAGGAAACTTGTTTACATATGTACAAAGGTTTTATTAAACCTTAATATATTTACAAAACATCATTTATTACAAGAGTTTCCCTGGCTAACACAAGCCAAATATCCTTATCCACGGTCTCTGTTCCGAGCAAACCCGTGCAATCTCTCATAAGATTAATCACAGACCCGGCGCACTCCAGCGCTGTCGGTCTCACACCAGTCGATCAGCTAAAAAAAAGCCCCCAGACAAAGAAGGGGAGTCCTTTTATCCTTTTCTTCCAATTTTCTAGAAGAATCCAGAAGACTCCACAAATTGCTGGAACAACCTGGACTTCCGGGCCGATGGAGGTCACTTCCGCTCGTGCCGACCCTTTCAAGGAAACCTGAAATCCATTTGGGCCCGGGACATACCTCATTGTTAGTTTAATGGATAGTTTAAACATATGTGCTGACTGCGGGAAGAAGAAAAGAATGGTTATTTGGCGACTTTTGCACATTAGCGTTCCTTTTGATGTGCCTGCAACACATGTGGAAAACTCATCAATTCCACCGGCTGAGTCGAAATAAGGAGTGCCGATGTCCACGATGTGACAGCTCCTCCTCCCATCAAGTCTTTTTATATTTTAAAAAGACTAAGGTCACAGGTGTACGTCCAAACGAGGTAATCCTTCGGAGAGGTCTTTCACACAATGACTTATTTGAGCCCTATCTTAATGGCTTAATACCAGACCTACCGCGCACTCGAAACTCTAACACCAAACCCTTCTTAGTACTCAGTTCGAGAGCCTACCAGTCAAACCTTCGTCTCTACACATTATGTTGACACATCAGAAACATTTTATAACGGTTACAAAAAGAATAAACACAATTATACACTGAAATAATTTCTACTCACAACTTCTTAGAACATGAGATTAAAACACCGCTACCATACTTATATAAAAACATACAGTCACTTTACACTTATTGACATGCTAAAAATTCCAATCATTTTACACATAATCAGTTTACAACTTAGCACCTTTAACAATAGTACTTAAAACTTCACCTTAAAAATTCAACACAATGATAACTTACAACCTGCTCGTCAAACGACTCACAGTTTTCTTAAATTTTTCCATTTAGTCGTTGGTTCACAACTGACTCAACCACCAGAATTTACACAATTCATTTGGACTTTCTTTTGTCCGTTCAACCTGAACCAGACATGACAATAGGCAAAACCGCCTCACATTCTATTCACGGAACAGAAACAATCATACTATTAGACCTAACATACTAACAAATAAAAAAAAAACCTTAACTAATTTTCACTGTGAAACGCAATACAAATCTTTAAATAATTTCCATAATCAAATAATCAAAATTAATTGGTCCACTTACTTATGGATGCACAAACAAATTAAAAATTAATTACTAAGATTTCATCACAATGGATTAATTTCTCCATTCTTAGGTTACGAATTTACCATCATACCTAACGTAATACACTTCATTACAATAGAACACATTCAATTCTTAACTAGGTATTCACACTCACAACCAATTTAATACATTTCATCACTATAATTTAATAACCTTAATTTTCTAAATTATGCAATTACAACAATACCAAATTTCATACAATTATAACTCACATTTCATACCAAAAATATGTACATACATAATATTCAGATAACTCTCTGAACTTAACGTTCGATTTACCGAGATGACTGACTCGGTTCATCATTTTCACACAATTTTATTCCTTTAATTTTGGAATTAATCCTCCTCGAAGCATCTCGCTTACGCTGTATTTTCATGGTAACCCTTTCATTCGGCCTCCTAAAATCAACCTGTCCAGAATCTCCCAATGTCCAGAGTCCAATAATCTTCGCCCTCGCGAAACTTTTCAATTTTCGGTTTTGTCTCAGTCTTCCGAAATTTCTAGGTTGCCTTCCCGAGTATTTCTTACACGTTTTTATTTTGAATTTAACGGAATACTTTCTTCCCCTAAATTTCCTCTTAAATTTTACAAAACCCTGGCTTCCCGCCTTTTTTCTATGCCTTACGCAATTCGGCGTCCTAAATGCTACCAGAAGTAATTCCCGATTTAGTACATTAGCCCTGAGTTTCCCAACCTTGGGTAACCTCCCTGTCCAACTGTATCTAATCAGGCTCGCTGTCCTTCTATTTTCTACATTCATTTTAACCAGACCAAACTGCCAGAATTTTTCTAATAATTCCTCCGAGTCCCCCTGTTTCGACTTTGTAACCCGCGCGAGTCTTTCATTCTCCCTCGTGAATTCCCCCGAGTCACCTGTCTTCACCTTTTCCCGTATGACAGCTAACGTGGGGCATTCCTCTTGTTCTCGAGCGAAATCCTCGGGGATTTCAACTAACGGAGACTCTGAATAGGGGCCGTTTAGAAAAACTTCGGGTTTAGACTCCTCTATTGTCGGGCTCGCTTTGACCATGTTTTGTTCAGTCTCTTTAGCTGGGCTCCGCGTAAAAACCGCATTTATTGGAGCACTATTTAATTTTTTCTCAATTAACTCAGCGGTCTTGTTTCCCAGCAGATAATAACCCTGGTCAACCCCGTTCGGTTTGACCGCCGCTTTTGTCCAGACGCTCCCAAAATCACTCTCAATTTGAACCCAAGCCAAAGGCAAACGAATACATTTATCGTCCAGAGGTTGTCTTACCCAAATGCCTTCTCCTATCAGGTCCTCATTCGTCACCCATGACCTATCACATAGATCAATTTCCGCCCCCGTGTCCCTCAAATATTGTCTGGGTACACCGTTGATTACCGCCTTTTTCAAGTAAGGATTAAAGCAACTGCTTAGATCTACCCCCGTCACGACATGGTTAATTACTTCGCCTTTCGTTGAATTTTTTTGGTATTTCGGGCACTCATTCTTGAAATGTCCAGTTTCCCCGCAAAAATAACAAGTCAAAGCCTTCTTCCTCTCATATGACTGCTCTTTTCGCCAATTCGTGTTACTCGTTTCCTCATTTTTATTTCCTACCTCTGATTTAGATTTACTCTCGTCTTTATTTTTACCGTAAGTCTGACCTTTTGTTTTTTCCTGGCCCGGTTTTTTTCCCCATAACCTTTCGTCTTGTTTTTTTCCATTATAGTGTACGCTTTCATATTTGTCGCACTTATCCGTGATTATAGATACATTCTTCAACTCGTCCCAATCTTCTACATATTTTTCCCTAATTTCCATCGGGACGCGTTTTTTAATTTGTTCCGTGACCATTAGCTCTTTCAAAGCCTCGAAATCGCTAACGTTCACTGACTCAAGCCAATTTTCCAAATATCCTTTTAACTCATAAGCTAGGTCGGACCACAATGCTCCCGGTTTCCTTTGATGGGTTAGGAACTTGGCACGCAAAGCACCCGTGCCTAGTCTGAACCGTTTTAATAACAGCGATTTTATGTGAGGGTAATCATCCCCTTTTTCTCCCGGTTCCTTCACAATAATTTCTGATATTTCAACCGGTAATAGCGGGATCAATTGACTGACCCAATTGATAGAGGGCACTTTTGTTTTTTCCGCTTGTCTTTCGAAAAGCATAAGGAACAGCGTTATATCTCCTGAGAGGGGGTCAAATTTGGGGACCAAATCTCTCAAACTGGTTCGAAAACCTCTATCTGTCTCTAAGTTAGAGTCGTTCGAGCTTACACTGCTCGTTTCGACAGTACCCTGGATGCGCATTTTTTCCAACTCAAACCGCCTATCATCCTCCAGCTGTTGCCTATAAGCCTCTTGCTGTTCTTTCTCACGACGCCTATCAGCCTCTTGCTGTTCTTTCTCACGACGCCTATCAGCCTCTTGCTGTTCTATTATCGATTCTATAAATGCTTCAATTACATTTTCTTTGAAATCGGATGCCCCCATAATTTTCTTTGCAAGCGCTAACTTTTTGTCGTTTACCGAAACCTCAGTATCAAATTCCTCGGCCAAAGCCAAGAGGACATTTTTAGTCTGTTTGCACAGAAAAGCTTCCATTTTTATTTTTTTTTGTATTAACCTAACCGGTCACCCCTAGTACCGTAACACAATTTTCCCGGTCTAGAATACACTAGCTACACATATACAATATCCTAGCACTTTAAAAATTTAGGCATATATCACCTTCTACCAATACGTCTAAAATATAGAACCAAAATCACACTAGCACATATATCACACTAGAACATATATTACACTATACACCTATAAATATTTTTATAGCACAATTCAAACAACGTCTCCCAAACTGAGTACCGTTTTTCTCTTTCTGCACAAACGTGCTGTGAGATTCCGTATGGATTACTCACACATACCTTGATTACCACTAATCAAAATTCTATCTTCCCCTAAGGGATTTTTAGTTTTCCCAAACTAATTTTTTATTTCACGCGCCTGGCGACTTAAACTCAGACCTCTCTAAAAAGATTTTCGAATGGACTCACCTTCTTATTCGTTGCATCCAGCTCGACCCGCTGATTGACTTTCTCTCCAAGGTGTCCTCTTTTTAGGCTGCTCGGTCTTGCTTCTATCCTAGTCTCCGTGCTGCTCCCCGATCAGTGAAGACTCCACTTCTCGATCCTCTGGAACTGCAGACGCACCGTCCTACGTGGACTCAAATTCCAATTTATTGTGGAATACTCCCAACGGACTGCCACCAGCTATGGTAATGTGGCCCATAGCGATCCATAACCAACTTCGTGAAACAAGTTAAAACACGAAACGGAATAATTTGAGAAGGAAACTTGTTTACATATGTACAAAGGTTTTATTAAACCTTAATATATTTACAAAACATCATTTATTACAAGAGTTTCCCTGGCTAACACAAGCCAAATATCCTTATCCACGGTCTCTGTTCCGAGCAAACCCGTACAATCTCTCATAAGATTAATCACAGACCCGGCGCACTCCAGCGCTGTCGGTCTCACACCAGTCGATCAGCTAAAAAAAAGCCCCCAGACAAAGAAGGGGAGTCCTTTTATCCTTTTCTTCCAATTTTCTAGAAGAATCCAGAAGACTCCACAAATTGCTGGAACAACCTGGACTTCCGGGCCGATGGAGGTCACTTCCGCTCGTGCCGACCCTTTCAAGGAAACCTGAAATCCATTTGGGCCCGGGACATACCTCATTGTTAGTTTAATGGATAGTTTAAACATATGTGCTGACTGCGGGAAGAAGAAAAGAATGGTTATTTGGCGACTTTTGCACATTAGCGTTCCTTTTGATGTGCCTGCAACACATGTGGAAAACTCATCAATTCCACCGGCTGAGTCGAAATAAGGAGTGCCGATGTCCACGATGTGACACTGGGAACAAAGACCATCACTTAAAATACTCAATCCTCATCTGATTCCGCTGATGGGGAGAATTTACATATTTTCCACAAATACTTAAATGATCGAAAACATTCCACTGAGATTGACAGTTTAAATGTCGCTTTATTAGGAGAAAAGCATAAAAGCATGTAAGTTAATACCATCAACGCACTCGGTAAGCGTGTTTGAAAAGCGCCCTTCCCTAACAAAAGAAAAAAAAAATAGCTTGTCGATCCGATGATTAGACCGAACGAAGAACTAAAACTGCTGTTTCTCACGCAATTACAGGATTAAGGAAAATTCTAATGAGAAATTAAGGGTCAAAACTGCTTTTACGAGTTTCTCGCATTTTGCTATGATTCTGGGAGTGTATACGATTTGGCAGTGTAAAATCCTGCTAACATAGTCGGACCTCCGATTACAGCAACCTAAATGAATATTAATGCAGTATTCGGTGGAGAATTACTGAAATTAGCACTATACTGAAAATTTATCCTCAGAAAACATTAGCCGATTACATCTAAAATAATAGCTTTCAGTTTGTAGACTAGTAATAAGAGAGCCAACGGTAAAAGGTCTTATTCTATATTTAGTGCCAGATATTTATAAACTTATACATATACATACGTACACACACACACATATATTATTTACACACACACACATATAAATATATATATATATATATATATATATATACACACACACGGTGTAAAGTAATAATGCAGGTATGAGGCAGATGTTTAGCAAACATACTCTCGTGAAACTTTAAAACAATATACTCTTGTTCTGAATATTTAAATGCTATAATAGACTGTTCAGTACATGGATATTGATCGAACTATCGAATTCTTAATACATTTTTAATGGTGCCTCCAGAAATACAAATATACATTCATGAAGCATATCCTGAAGCTGTCATTATTTGTCAAGAATTTCTAATTACTTCTGAAGAAGTCATAATTACTTCTAGAAATATGTACAAATGAAGGCATAATTACTTGAACTGATGAGCTGAAAGTCGCTTGTTTAACGAGAAATTGCACTTGATGGTACAATTTCCTTTTTGCGTTTTGCAGAAACTTTGGAGCGATTTATCATCTAAAGGCAGCCTTCAGCATGGCTCCCAAAAGTCAATTTTTTATTAGCTTCAATTTTACGCAAGAATTTAGGCTAAAGATTTTAAACTTTTATGATGTTAACAGTTAGCACCGAAAAATAAATAAATTTAAACAACATTTCTACGACTATGATTTCACAGTTTCACATATATGTAATATATGTATTACAAATAATAATTATTAGGGAATTTCGTTTTATATACATGATATATACAAAGTATACAAAACATACTTATATATATATATATATATATATATATATATATATATATATATATATATATATAAAAGAATAAGATGAAAGAGAAAACCAGTAATAGCTCTAAAGCCACTTGCAGCCAGGAACAAATAACATGAAAATAAAAGTATGAATAAGGTTTTTGACAGCATTTCTTTATCAGCGGTGTCAATGCTGTCTAAAAACCAATGGATTGTTTCCGATGAGTATGATCTGTACAATAAACACACTCAGACACCGTACAATCCATGAATAACAGAAGAATTGATTAATAATTGATTTAAGATTGAATAAAAGTACTTAACCAAAGAACACCAAGCCTGGCGCTAGTCAGAGTGGAAGTTAAGAACTTGTAACCGCAAGATGACTGACGTCACAAAACTTGCAACCATTGAGGTAGTGGATTCTCAGTTACAGACTTACTTAGGTTACCGTATTTTAGGACTATTATTCCCTTAATTATTTAGTTTTTTATTATTATTACTACTAAAAGTTAATTTTATTATTATTTTTATTTTTACTTATGATTTTTATTTTTATTTTTAGTAGTTATTTTTTCTATTTTAACTTAATGTTATGTTTAACATATTAATGCAACAGAACAAACTATTCATTAAAACAGAAACAACCAATTATGTTTTTGAATATACTTACGGGGTAATTATTCCGAGTTAGCACAGCTTTCAAGTCTAAAATATGCTTAATGCTATTGTCTTTAGAACATAGCCTATTTATATATATATATATATATATATATATATATATATATATATATATATATATATGTATATACAGACTCTTAGTTCTGACAATATAATAAAATTCCATTCGAGTACTCATTTATACACTTATATAAATTTGAGCAATAGATGTAGTACATATCTATCTCATTTTTATGAAAATGATTGAATTGCATTGTAAATAAAGGAAAGCGAGGACAAAAGATTTTTCTTCCAGAATTAGTTTCAATAGTATTTACGTTTCAAAAGATTTGAAATATCAAATTATTTTTAAAACTTAACATAATATTACATAACAAATTTAAATAAGCTTTGGTGAAATCTTATTAAAAGGTATTTTAAATTTAAATACCCGTAAATAATGGATTTTTCAGATAAATAGTTACTTTTGGAACGAATATTCATGCAAAACCTCATTAAAATAGTACCTTTTAAATTATGAAACGTTTATAAAAGTATTTTCAATTACGTAAAGTAATTTATTTGATTTGAAGCATATGAGATGATTTTCATGGTTTAGTCGTGGAGAATTTTGAGAAAGAATTTCTTTCTAAATGCATTTGATTGCAGTGTCTAGAAAATGTTTACAGATGTCTATCAAATTCTTTTCTATTAACTGACATACACAGATACGTAATTTTGATAATACAGTTTTCAGATGTTTATGTTATTTTTAATTAACAATGTATAAAGCTAATTGCTGCTACTAGTGATGAAGTATTCAGCTGTTTACGATATATTAAATTGACAATGTATAAAGATTTTTGTTGTTCTCAATAATCAAGTATTGATCTGTTTAGGATAATTTTTAATTAACAATGTTTAAAGGCTTTTGCTCCTCCTCAATAATAAAGTATTCAGCTGTTTACGATATATTTAATTAAGAATGTATGAAGATTCTTCTTGCTTTCAATAATAAAGCATTCAGCTGCTTATGATTATTTTTAATTAACAAAGTATAAAGGTTTTTGTTGCCCTCAAAAACTGTTAAAGTATGAAACGGATATGCTCCAGGAGGGAATAAATATTCTGTATAAAGGAATTAAGGGAAGATAGGAATTTAGAAAAACAAACTATTTATGAAAAAATTATAAGAAGTTTGATTTTTTATATTTATTGTTACATACACTTAATGTATGCATATACGGGGGTGGTTCAAAACATAACAGCAAATGGACTGTAGTTCCTGAACAGAAAACCACAGGCATTTCAAATTCCAGCACAGGTTACATTTATTCTTACTGGATATGTTGATACTGCCGACTAAATGGTATAGATTTCTTATTCGGAAGGGCAGCATGTAAAAAATTGCGTGGCCTTAGCAGTGTGCACAATAGAGGAGCAGTCATCAGATTTTTGTTGTCGGAGAGAGTGAAACTTCTTGAAATGTACGAAAGAATGCTGAAACAGCATGGAGATGCCAATATTGGCGATAGAATGGTGTGTGAGTGGATATATATTGTGGCAACGTGACTATAACGCACCTCTGGTCAATTCTCTAAAGCGGCAGTCAAATGTGTGTATAATTATTTTTCATTCACACAACGGATACGGTAGTGCGGTCTGGCCTCAGCATCATTGATGACATCGGAAGTCCTTAGATACGGTGGGAAAGTCTCTACTGAACTACCGGGAGTTTCTGAAAAGAAATCTAGATGGTTCGAGAAAATGCGGAAGGATTTAAAAAGGCCAGCCCGAATGCAAGGATGATTAGCCGAGGACTGAGCGACGAGACTGACAGGGGAGCTGCTGCTCTGAGGTAGGGCACCGGAGGCCATCACTAGAGGAAAGATTAACAGACTTTCTATTCTGCACGATAATGCATTATGTTGATTGTCTGGCGGTGCAGATTAGACGCTGAACTAAACTGCGTTGTACCTATACAAGTATATAAGAAGAAGAAACGAAACTAATAAAAGAGCTTAACTCTAGTGAACGGCTTTGTCCTCTCTCTAAAGATACCTCTTGGGAATCGTGAAGTTTAGTTGTGGGGCCACGACAACATTGTTAAAAATGGGCGAACATCAATCTGCGATGAGCAATGTTCCGATCAGCGGGTGTCAAAACGTGGTGCATTCCCGGCTGAAAGTAGAAACAAAAGCATTTTTTTCCGATGGAGTAAAGAAGTTAGTGCAAGGATATTGAAAAGGATGTCAGTTGTATCTCTAATTGATTTATACATCCCAAAACATTCGATTAGTTGTTACTTCTTGAAGCAGTCTCGTATAACTGGAAACGTAGCACCAAAACTAGTCAAACAAGTCAGTGATTACAAAAAAGGTAAAATATTTGCTACTGAAAACTAAATTTTCTCTTGTGTCAGAAGCATGCACACGAGGGGCTGTACCCATTCGTAGTTGGGAAGAGCCTTTCCATATGCAGCCCATTTGAGAAAAGAATGGCGTTGGACGTTAAAGAAGTCGGGAATGGGGGGGGGGCCTTCAAAGGTTTGGTTTAGAGCACTACGGTCAATTTTTGCTACACGAGGGATAATTAGACCGGGACCTACTGCTTAAAGCCGATTCCGAACGGCTACAAACGTCCATGCCAAGAGTGGGATTTGAACCCACAGACTTTGGTACCGAATGACAGCGCCCTAGCCATTCTGCCATTGTCCGGCAGGGGGCTTCAAATGAAGGTAATTACAGTCCCCCAACGGACCAGATGCTGTGAACAACACATCTGGACCGTTGAACCTAAAGAAGTGACCGGAAGCCGGAAGAGCTTTCGCACGCCGATCGAGAAACTTCGAGAATCATCGGGATTTTCTGGAACATTTGGTATAAAGGGAAGCAGATCGAAAAAAAAAATAATTACAAGATAAAAAGAACTTTTTATATGCCATGTTTTTAAATTTTCTGTTGAATCATATAAACTTGACAATACTATGTATTAATAAATACTTAAAAAATTTTTTTTGATGAATTATCCCATCAACTTGAAAGAAAATGATCAAATGCGTAATCAATCGTTTAGCTCGAGAATCGGAAGTTAACTTGCGTTTAACTTTTCGTTCCCGTCCCGGTCGATAGTTGGCTGAACCAGTTTACAAAACTAAATTAACTGAAAATGAATTCAATTCTGCTTACAGATGGCTAAAAGTATTAAAATAATGCATTGTCATCGTGTTCTGAGCAATTCTAAAAGTTTCAAATGTCTAGCTAGTCGGGAAGTTGGTTAAAAATCGATTGCAAGATTTGTACTGGACAAACACACACCCAAACAAGAAAGCGAGATAATAAAAACATGATAAAAAAGAGAAGAAAGAGAGAGGTCGGACGATGGTAACTATGAGACGTGCTTCCTGTCTCAGTGCTGAACTTTAGACTGATTTGAGTTCGAATTCTCTCTCTGGTTTTCAGTAGATTAATGATTGATAATGAAAATTTTTTGTAACAGATTTTGTAAATATGTATGAATAAACCCATGAATATGTATATATGTAAGGAAGGAGTGGTTTATGTGTCCATGGAAACAATAAGCAACCCGCCTAACTACGAATTTCCGACAGCTTGTTTATAGTGGACAAATAAAGGTTTTTCCTAACCCCTGGCATGCATTTATACTTGCAAGTGTCTTCATTTGACTGTTAGATGAATCCCCGAATGCTATTGGTTTAAATTTTAAGCTCGCAAAATCTCCGCAGCACAAATGAAAATTATTAATTCGCATTTCTAAAGACATAAATCTGTCTAGCATTCAGTTATCTGACACGTTCTATAAATAGTAACTTCGGAGGGAGGTTTTCTTGAACCAGGTTGAATTAATTACTCATCGTGTCTCCCGAGAACAATCTAAAAGTAATAAACATCATAAATCACTCCGGGTTACAGAAATGCGAAAATCCTAGCATGAGATTACGCAGTACTTATTTGGGGGAAATAAAGAATAACCAGCATCTTCATTAAAAATATTAACTGCTCTGTTCATTTTATCTTGGCGAAGTCCACAGTGAGAATGAAGTTAACATATGTGGATAGACCTTTATATTCTAATTTAAAATTAGGATTTTTTTAAAGTTTTACCCGTAAATGTTTCTTTTCCAAGAGTGTTAATAAATTTAATATTCAAAATGTTATTTATATATTAAAATTAATAATATATAAATAATATTTCATATAAAATTTATAACTATAATAATTAATACAGTTATATATTATCAATTTTTATATACATTTTGAAATAATTGTTATGCATTTCAACTTTTATAATAAGTATAAGTATATATATGAGACTTTGACTTTTAAGTTTTTACTTGAAATTTTCAAAAAACATTTTTCTCTAACGTATAGAATACAGTTTTAATATTTTAATGAACATTTAAGAAACATATTTTCATTTAATTCATGAGCCAGGAAAATTTGAAGAATTCGGATTAAATGTCTTTTGAGATCATAATCAAGTATCTTCATGGCTACACACATTTACAAGATGAATTTCATGTTTTAGATACTACATCACATTAAACAATATTATTTATTCACAAGTTCTTAGGAAATACGTCTCAAATAAAGTGGATAATATAATATCTTTACGACACTGTATATTTTTGACGTTAGAAACCCCACGATGACTATAAACATATGGCACACAGGACGTGAATTCCCTTAATACGTTAATGGTAATATCACCCACCAGGGGTCCCGTATCCAATAATTACATAGTTTGGGCGTTTCAGTGAAGGGGGGGAGGGATCCAATCGAATAAAAAGGGAAACCTGTTGGGAGGAAGGGAATGTTCTCACCTGCAACACTTTTCTTAATTGAGGAAAACCTGAATATGAAAATAATAGATATTACATTACATAATATTATTTGAATTCTATTTTGAAACAAATGTAAGCACAGTAATCACACGAAAGGAAATGTAATCAATCCGAAATTTATTTTTCGAAATTTTTCAGTCCTGTGGGCTTGAAAATCAACACTGAATCTATCGCCTACAATGGATACTATTTGATATAAAAATCTGTCGGTTCGTTATGATCATATTTTGTCAAAAGTACTTTTGAATGTCAAGTTTAATGTCAGAAAATTCGAATGGGGTTGAATATAAAATGAAGAGCGAAATAAAGAGCTTCCAAAAACTGTGAATATAAAATGTAAAAGCTTTTGAAAATCTCAGTTCTTGACTTTAAATACGCACCAAAGTGTTATAGATTAAATAGATAACTACTCCCCCTGAAAAAAGTTCGCCAAAGCTTTGCTATAATTCATGATTTTTTTGTTTCTTTCTCTAATAAACGTCTACAAAGTAGCTCTATATAACTTGATTTTTTTTTCTTCCTCTAATAAACGTCGCCAAGGCTACTATATCACTATATCACTTGATTTTATTTATTTATTTATTTATTTTTGCTTCATCAAATAAACGTCGCCAAGACCTCGAAATCACTTGATTTTATTTCTTCCTCTCTTAAACGTCGCCAAGGCATTGCTATATTACACAATTTTCTTCCTTCCTAAAATAAACGTCGCCAAGGCGTTTATGAGAGATATTCTATATTGCATGAATTGTCTTTCTTCCTGTAATTAAAGTCGCAAAGGCATTACAGTATTTGATTTTTTTCGTTCCTCTAAAACAACGTCTCCCGGGCATCGCTCTATTACGGATGACAACACGTAAGGATATAAAACGCGAAAAAATTCATAATAATAAACACGTGAAAAAGTAATCAATCATTATTAAAAACAGTTATTTTCAGTTTATCACAAATAAAATGGATTATACACAGATATGCCAATAACTTTTTTTCAGCAAAAAATTATATTTCTAATAGTTTTATCATCAGAAATATGTGATGGGTTGAAATACATAAATTTTGGGCTCTTCTAGCATTCTCTAAACCTTTCAATTCTTCAGTGACCTAAATATTGCTTGACTGATTCCCCGGTTCTAGTAGTCGAACCAAAACGAAAGACATAATTGAATTTACTGATAAAAGGTCTTATTTACTCTGGACCTGCATCAGTAACTATTAACTTAGAAGACGCTAGCAATTAGCTTGTTCTTGCTGCTGGTTTTGTTTTACCTAATTATAAGTTGTCTTCTTTAATAGCTCCCAGGTGAATACTGCGGAACTCATCAATAAGGCGTACAAAAGAAATGCGAGTGAAAGGCGGCTTTAAAATGATTGGGTACAAACAAACACACACACATATAAATATATATATATATATATATATATATATATATATATATATATATATATATATATATATATATATATATATATATATATATATATATATATATATATATATATATATATATATATATATATATATATATATGTGTGTGTGTGTGTGTGTGTGTGTGTGTGTGTGTGTATACAAATAAATAGATAGATATGCATGCATGTCTATGTTCCATTTAAAGTATACTTCTTATGTAGAGCATATAGTGATAGCAGAGTTTTAATTACAAAGAGCTTATATATATTTTGTTCAACAATATTCCGTCAAATTAACTTTTTACCATGTTTTTATTAACTTGCTTTCTTGTTTGTGTGTGCGTTTGTCAAGTAAAAATCTTGCAATCGATTTTTAACTAACTTCACGACTAGATAGACATTTGAAACTTTTAGAATAGCTCAGAACACGATGACAATGCATTTTTTAAATACTTTTAGCTATCTTTAAGCATAATTAAATTAATTTTAAGTTATTTTCAGTTAATTTTGTTTTGTAGACTATCTATTGGCCGGAATCTATTGGCCGGCACGGTAACGAAAAGTTATTTGCATGTTAACTTCCAATTAACTTCATTTTCTTTCAAGTTGATGGGATAATTCATAAAAAAAAATTAAGTTTTTATTAATACATAGAATTGTCAAGTTTATATGATTCAACAGAAAATTTAAAAACATGGTATATAAAAAGTTCTTTTTATCTTGTAGTTATTAGAGAATACATTTGTCACGTGATACAGGAAGTAACGTTACAGAATACATGAAGTCACGTTTTCGGTCACTAAGTCCTTTCCTTTGAACGCTAGTTAAGTCACAGATGCCCTTATATCAAATCAGTTGATGCACAAAATGAAACTCATTGCTTACGCTTCCGAGAACGTAAGCAGACAATACCTCCACATAATAAAATGCGACATTCCCCAAAAAGAATTCCTTCAACCCCTCGATAAGTCAATCCTCCCCTCCCTCTCCGGTCGGCATATTACCTCTCCTTACATGAATTCACACCATTACAGCGTTTGGCGGCTGCTGATTGGTCAGTTGAGTTTACATCGGTATTTGTGTATTTGGTGAGCTGTTGCTTATGAAATCTATTTTTCAAGAATGATGTCTATTCTTCAACAATCAAAACTTCCATCACTATTTTTGAACGAAATAGAATCTATTTCAAATAATAGTATCGTAGTACGCAGTAACGTTCAAAATATAGCGGATTGCAATAAATGGGTCAAGCAATTTGGCGAATTGACAAATACGCAGTGGAACTCAAGATCGTCAAATCCATCTGGTACCCGTTTTGTTTGCTCGTAAGTATTACTTTGCTATATTATTAAGTTGTTTTCATTATTCAAATATAGTTTTATTTCTTATGCGTTTAAAATAATAAAATGTTTCATCTTGAATGACAAGGAACGTTGATTATTTCAATTTTTTTATTAAGTAACGCCGTCTGTTAATGTAAAAGCAAAAGCATATGCATTCATGTATACATTAAAATGACAAGCTATTTGCATATTAAAAATTTTGACTGAAATTCTTTCATAGTTCCATGTAACTAAGCATTTTAAATCAAAATTTTCTTTTAAAGCAATTTGCATGATTTCTGATTATATTTATGTATTATTAAATTTTAAAATTATACTGATGTGGAGGTTTGATGTGTATGAAATACAGTTAAATAGGAACTGATTGATACAACTAATTAATTGAAGCAAAACTTCTCATGTATGAATTTCATAAGAGAATATACCGAATATTCAAATGAAAGAAGTTAGGTTTTATTCTCTAAAAGTATCAAACCAAATTTTTCTATTAAATACCCAATTATTATTATTACCAACAGCCATATATTTTCCAATTTTCTTGTACTTTTAATTTTGATGTTGCTAATTTTATGTTTCTCTATCTCAATTGTAGCAAAATATTCGTTTGTCATCACAGTGCTTTTATGAAATTATCACCTAGTGTAAATAAAAGAAGTTTCTCGAAAAATTCAGGCTGCCAAGCTACAATTAAGATCAAAGTGAAATTAAACACAGCTAGTACTAAGAAAGAGGATTCTTTTGTAAAAGTAAGTAATAAAAATGTACATAATGAATGTGACTAATGAACTTTGTACTAATTATTCCATTAACTTTTTATGTGCATGAACATGTAGTTTTGCCAATAATAATTTTATTCAAAATAATTTTTAAAAAAGTTTATAAATATAATAAAGATGTCAAGTATTTATTCAATGTAACTTATAAACTTAAAAATCACAATTGAAAATACAGTTTTTTTTTTTTAGTGATGTGATTCAGTAGTTTACTTTAGTGATGTATTTATAAAACAAAAATTCTAAGTTATATTTATTTTCAGAAAGGACTTTTTGCTGTCATTAGAATTAATGGTGTACATAACCATAGCCTCAATACAGCAGAAGCATTGAAGAGTCTTCCTGCAAGTAACTGTAGGGAAAAATTCATTGAATATTTCAATGATGGCATGGGCATTGCTGAAGCATGCAAATACCACGAAGGAATATTACAGTTGGAAGAAAACATTACCGAGGAAGATATGGCTAACAGTAGAATCAACCCTCCTTACAGATCTGTTCACTTTTGGTATGATCAGTGGCGTCTTCAACACTTAGGTCCAAGAAGTGGTCAAGGTGTGATTGAGGTAAGTTATAAAAAACAATGATATAATATTATTTTTGAAATTTCATGTTAAGTGAGAAGGAAGTTTCCTATTGAGCCCAGACTAGATATTTGTTTGTTTCAGGTAGAAATTACATTTAAGGAATTTATAGTAATGGAGGAATGTTACCATAAAGAGTCCCCCCTCCCCTCACACAAACACACTTTTCATATCCACGAGCTGTCACTGTTTGTGTTGATTCACTTTGATCCCTTTGTAAAATAAGAGTTATTGAATCACCCAGGCTGTCATCAATTATTTAACTCTTTAGAGCATAGTGGTATGAAAAGCATACCATATATTCAGGCTTTTTCTGGGTTATTGCATGTTGGTATATTTTTGCTACCAATTGTTATCAAAGTTCAAATACTTCTATTTTTCAAGTATAGTTGGCGATAGTTGTCCATTTCTGCAGATGCTTTTCAAAATTCTTTTGAGACTGTCATATTGTTGCCCTTGTGTACTCGGGTCTGAATAAATTGGTATATTTTACTTAAATTGATTGTTACACAGGCTTATTTTTATTGATATCATATCAAGATAAGTTGATAAAAGGTATGCACATTTGATTTATTAATTTAATTACAATAATAATTATATTACGTTGTTAAACATGAGATGGTAATAAAGCCATACCATCATGCATTTATCCAAGTATGTATATTCAAACATGCAAACTTGAAAAACATTAATATTAAAGTGGATAAACGGACAAGTTAATATAAATAATTTATTAATATGTACTGTAAAACCTCATACGTTTACTACATTTGTAGATTTCTATAATTGTATGCAAAATGGTAAATTTCATTTCGGCATATGCTTCTACATTATTATTTGTAATTATACATAATCTTTTAGAGGACATTTTGAAAACAATTTCTCACTTTTTATTTATTTTCATTCCATCCATTTCATTTTCATTAAGTTTTAATGTTATATTAGTAATATGTTTTCTCAATTATGCATTTCTTGTTCGAGGTCCCTTGAAGTACTTATAAGTGAGGGTTTACTGCAATTAAAAGATTGCATAACATATTCTTCCGAAAACGTATTACTGCGTTTATTATTTTAGATGTTCTACAGTGTTGTAAAAAGAATTTAAAGACGAGAAACAATTAATCAGTGTAAAACATATGTGTATGTTCATTTGAATCTATATATGCATTAGTAGCACGATGGTATAATATGTATACCACCTCAGCACTGTAATGGTAATTACTAAAAGATTTTCAAATAACTGTTTTCAATTTTAATGGCATCCTTTAGTTCGTAGATATAAATAATTTTATGTTTGTGCATGAAACAAAATTTTGTGCATTAGAGTTAAACCTGAAAATTTAAGGCAGTACCTGGTGTTTTAATAAATTTATACAATTTATATTCTTTGAAACTTAAAATATTCATGATAAAATATAATAATGCTTTTTTTTATTATTTTTATTTTAGAAATTAAAAGAGAAGTTAAAAGTATATGAAAATAAAGGTATTATTGTTCGATTTAGTGAAGAACCATTTGCTGTGGTGATTGTGACACCAATCATGAAAAGAGCCCATGAATTGAAATCCGCAGGTGAAATAATTTTCGTGGATTCTACTTCTTCCTGTGATCCTGAAAATCACAGTATAACATTTATGTTATGTCCGTGTGCTGCTGGTGCTGTACCAATTGCTGTCCTAATTACAAAAGGACAGACAGAAGAATCATATCGAAAAGGTTTTCAGCTTGTAAATGAAGCTTTAGAGAAGGCATTTTGTGGTAGAGGATTTCCAAATATTTTTATGACAGATGACTCTGAAGCGGAAATTAAAGCACTGCAAAAAATTTGGCCATTTTCCAAACATTTATTGTGCATTTTTCATGTAGCCCAATCAGTATGGAGATGGCTGTGGGAGGCAAAACATGAAATTCCGAAAGAGCACAGGGGTATACTGATGCAATTTTTTCAGCGCATTCTATATGCGCGGACTATTGCAGAAGCTGATGAAGCATACAAAAATGCATGTGGCTATGTTGGGGCCTATCTGCCAACATATGCAAATTGGAACAAATATTTGCAATCATATTGGGAAAGAAGAAAAGTGTGGTGTCTGGCATATAGAAATCAGGAAGTGAAAGGCCATCACACCAACAATTTTTCAGAAGTGTGTGTGCGTATTTTTAAGGATGAAGTTTTATGTCGGGTCAAAGCATACAATGTTTTGACCCTTTTAGATTTTGTAGCCACACATTTAGAGGCGCACTACGTAAAAAAATTGAGAGATTTTGCTAATAATAGGTGTGCAAGTGCTCGACTATTTCTCCTTTCACTAAAAAATAAAGCCTCCATAATAAAAAAAGAAGACATAAAAATGGAAAATGATAATACATTTTCCGTTAAAGTCAATAACGATTATTATTTCGTTAATATAAGAAGTGGTTGCTGCTCGTGTCCTTTTGGTTTATATGGTAGATTTTGCAAGCATCAATGTTCAATATTTGAACATTTTGACATTGTGACAAG
Organism: Dolomedes plantarius; assembly: GCA_907164885.2. Taxonomy (NCBI): domain Eukaryota; kingdom Metazoa; phylum Arthropoda; class Arachnida; order Araneae; family Dolomedidae; genus Dolomedes; species Dolomedes plantarius. The sequence goes on along the minus strand of OU015493.1, from coordinate 78,267,474 downwards.
CAATTTTCCACCAGTGAGACCGAAGGATAAACACGAAATAGCAGTTTTGGCTTTAGGAGAAAAGGCACCTCCTAAGGAATTTTTTGAGCCATTACGATTTCAGATTCATGACACTCGTACTATAGAAGATATTCCTTCAACTTCTTCAGAAGAAATTTCCCAAAACATGAAACATTCTCACAAAGATGTTGAATCTACATCTTCCGGTGAAAGGCGCGAAGAACTCCTTAAGGAGATTTTTGATGTTTTTTCTCAGAAAAATGAACTTTATAAATCTTCAACAAATGGGCTAAACACTTTTTTAAAAAGAATTAAAAATGTTAAGTCGACAGGAAGCTGGGAAACTTTTCTGCACACAGCTGGTAGTTACATACCTATAAAACGAAGAAGTGGTGCTGCAATTAGAGTTCAACCAACTTCTATTGCAAGACGCTCTCCCCACATTACTAAGGGTAGCAAACGTTTGCCAGCAGGACGACCAACTGGTGTGCCACCAAGTAAAAAGAGAAAACATTCCCTAGCAGCAAATATATGCCTTAATCAGCCTAATGCAAAACGGCATTAAATTATATATTTGTGCATTATAAAATTTATGCATTTATACAATAAAGTCATTTTATTTTCAGTCTATTTTTGGTAATTTTTAGAAAAGTATTTATAATTTTTATATTTTAAGAGTAAGGTTAAAAAACTAAAGTGTGCAAAACAGCAAAAAATATATAATTTGCATCTTGCAAGATTTTAATTTAAAAAAATAATTTTAAAAAAAAATTCAACATTTAAATTTAAAAGTAAATAAATAAAATTTTACAGTGAAATTACTACGGAAATTGGTAATTAAAATTTTCCATGCACAAAAAATAAAGGCATTTATAGCGAAAATTTCTTTTACAAATAGCTTGTCAAATTAAATTACTTTTATTAAATTAAAAAAAATGGCTTGTGAAATTAAATTTTAAAAAATTCAACATTTAAATTTAAAAGTAAATAAATAAAATTTTACAGTGAAATTACTACGGAAATTGGTAATTAAAATTTTCCATGCACAAAAAATAAAGGCATTTATAGCGAAAATTTCTTTTACAAATAGCTTGTCAAATTAAATTACTTTTACATTAATAGGTGGCGCCACCTAAAAAAATAAATAAAAGCACCTAAGTAATAGATTTTATCTCATTTAAAATACGCTTAGGATCAAATATTACGAAATTATCGAAATGAAAGCAACTAAGAAATATATTTTAGCATTTATCTCATTTAAAATGAGATTAGGATAAAATATTATGGCAATCACCGATGCAAACTCAAACTTGAAAAATAGATTTCATAAGCAACAGCGCACCAAATACACAAATACCGATGTAAACTCAACTGACCAATCAGCAGCCGCCAAACGCTGTAATGGTGTGAATTCATGTAAGGAGAGGTAATATGCCTCCGGTCGCGTTATTTGAAGGGCGTTGCCTGGGTGGACAGGAAATTAATTACTGTAAGTGAAAACACATTGACAAGTCCGTGAAAGCAATACTCGACAAAAACACGTAGTTTGTAAAATATTCATTAGATTCCTGAGTCTTTTCACTCGACTGATAAAATGGTTCTAGACAGTGTGGCGTATCTGTGTTGAATAAATAAAAAAATAAAAAAAATCTTTAAAGGGTCACACATAACAAAACTCACTACATACATATATATATATATATATATATATATATATATATAGAACATTTAAAAATAAACTTATATAAAAAACAAAATTCAGATAATAACACATTTTGTGTACTAAATTTTACTAACCTTAAACTTAATTATATTAACTTCAATAGTATATTTGATAAACTTCATGATATGTTTCCTATAAAAGAAATAAAAATAAAACGTGCCTTTAAATATACTCTGCCTATGGGTAGACGTATATTTAACTATAATCAGGTATCAAAAAAATTTTCTGAGTCATTAACTTGTGTTTGTCATCTGCCCATTTACAATAGTTATTTAGATACGACACATGGTCATGTAAAAACAGGCAATATGGATATTGTGGAAGATGATGCACTGCGAGATTTGGTGAATTTAGGAACTAAGTTTAGAATACCTAGTACTACTAATAATAAGAAAATAATTAGTTTCTTAAATGCTGATTTAGATAAATTTATTTACAAAATAGCAATTAATTATTCTGTACCTACTGAAGCTTTCAACCCTTGGAAAATTAATTTACTAAAACTAGTACAAGCTAAATTACCCAATAATAGTAATAACATTAATAATCCTTATAAACACTTTAAAGCTGCTATTACAAAATTACAAGATGACTTTATAGTCACTTATGTAGATAAAGCAGCCAACAACTATGCTATAATTTGTAAAAAATATTTTGCCATATGTTTAAAAAAACAGTTAGAAAATAGTGATCTTTTTCAGCCATTAAAAAGAAACTACTAATATTATTATTAAGAAAATCATAGCTAAATATAAACTACTAGGTATTTCATCTAACATTTATCATTTTCCTTATATAACTTTAGTTCCAAAATTTCATAAAACACCTATTGCTTTTAGAGCAGTAACCTGTGGTCATAATACTTATGCTACAAAAGCAAGTAAATTATTATTAAAATACCTTAAATTAATCTATAAAAATATAACATCTGGTGTTTGTGGTATAATTGATAATAGCTATAGTCTAATTAGAAAGCTACAAACATTAGATAACTGTAAATATATTGTAACTTATGATTTTAAAGATCTATTTAATAATATTGATATAATTGATTTAAATAGAATAATCATAATGTTAGTACAAAATAATATTCAATACTTAAACAACGAAATTAAACTAACTCGTTTCAATAGGCTCCTAGAATTAGTAACTAAACATAATTACATAGTTCATAATAATAGTATATACTTACAGTCCAAAGGTGTACCACAAGGTGGTAATGCTTCAAGTATGCTAGCTAATTTATACTTATATTATTTTGAAATTAATAATATAGAAAATAGCAATTACAATATATTTAGATATATAGATGATATAATAGTAATAAATAAAAGTAATAACCCTATAGACTTAAATTTTTACCCTCCTAATTTGGAACTAATTAAAAGTAGCCATGATAATATTAATGTAAACTTTCTAGATATTAATATTAAATTAAGTACTAACAATAAATTTATTTATGACTTATACGACAAAAGATCTGACTATAATTTTAATATTGTTAAATTTCAAAATTATCTAACCTGTTTACATAAATCTGTTTTTAATAACATTATTGTAAATCAGTTAGTTCGTATAAATAGGCTATGTTCTAAAGACAATAGGATTAAGCATATTATAGACTTGAAAGCAGAGCTAACTCGTAATAATTACCCAGTTAGTCTATCCAAAAACATAATTGGTTGTTTTTGTTTTAATGAATAGTTTGTTCTGTTGCATTAATAAGTTAAACATAACAATAGGTTAAAATAAAAATAATAACTACTAAAAACAAAAATAAAAACATAAGAAAAATAAAAAAATAATTAACTCATAGTAGTAACAATAATAAAAACTAAATAAATAAAGGAATAATAGTCTTAAAATATGGTAACCTAAGTAAGTCTGTAACTGAGTATCCACTACCTCAATGGTTGCAAGTTATATGACGTCAGTCATCTTGCGGTTACAAGTTCTTAACTTCCACTCTGACTAGCGCCAGGCTTGGTGTTCTTTGGTTAAGTACATTTATTCAAACTTAATTCATTTATTATTCAATTCTTCTGTTAATAATGGATTGTACGGTGTCTGAGTGTGTTTATTTAATAGATCATACTCATCAGAAACAATCCATTGGTTTTTAGACAGTATTGACACCGCTGATGAAGAAATGCTGTCAAAAACCTTATTCATACTTTTCTTTACATGTTGGATGTTCCTGGCTTCATGTAGCTTTAGAGCTATTACTGGTTTTCTCTTTCATCTTATTCTTATTTATATATATATATATATATATATATATATATATATATATAAATATACAGAGGAACTCTGTTAATACGAGATGTTTAGGATCACTGAAAATGCTCATTTTAACCGTTAGTTAAAAAATTAATTTGGGATCAAATAATCGGTTTAAAAAAATTATTAAAAATCTAAACAATTTTCTACATATTAAAGTTAAATTAGAATGGCTTACCTTTACTTCATTGTAATTGCATTTGCTTTTGCTTTTAAACAAAATTTGGAATACCCCAACGATCAATCGTTAACTTTTATCTTTAAAACATTTAATTGCCTTTTAGATTTCAAAGGACAAAATTGTTTATGTACAAATACAAACAATATGAATATTTAAACAAAATATTCAGTTAAGTTTAGACTGTTTAGTATTGACTTTCATTTTAAAATTCCTACGCCCCCACTTCATAACCCTGCATCAAGTTTTGATGTACTGTGTAAACTACTGGGAAAGCAAATTGTTATAAAGATGGAAAACAAATGTGAGCCTTTATAAATAAACAATTTTCCTAGAAACTAAAAATAATTGAATACATCTTGATTTAAAAGAATGCTAAGAAAATTACTGAAGTAAAATATTTCTGTAAAAGTTTTTAAAATATCTTCATGAGTTCGAAATTATAATAGAATGCCTTTGAAAGTAAATAAGATAATTTATTCCTTGGAATTCAATATTTAACAGTGATATTTTTTGACGGAAGTATTTTTTTATCATAAATATAGAAAATTTGCCGTATAAAAAAATCTAAATAGAAAATTTAATGAATAAAATGTATCTTACGCTATTTTCAACAGGGAAGAGTCTAATTCTTTAATGTCATATCAGAGAATCCGAACTTTACAAATTCTAGTTTTTAACCAGTCCTGAAAAATGAATAAAATGTAACCCTCTACTTTTAAATATCTCCTGACCTGCAGAAACTCGAAGCATATGTGAGAATAATTTGTTGCTTTTAAATGGCACGGGGCTCATTAACACGTAAATTATTCCTTAATTTGCAATTTCTTATTCCGAAAGTGAGAATAAATCGAATTTTTTTACTCCAAAAGAGAAGTAGGTTTGAAAAAAATAAATAAAACCTTTAAAAGTCAACTTTAAAAAAAAATTGCAGATTGGTTGTTGCTATGAAATTTTTAACCGCATAATTTGACCATAGTTTTTTTTAATTAATTTTTTTAATTCTCACTTTTAGAGGAAGTGTTACTGAATTCGTTCATTTTAACTCGCTAATGTGCCTAGTACTGGTATAGTGTTAAATATAGGTTGTGTCATTTTCTAACTATTACTTTTTATTTATTTCAACTGCGAAATCCGGCTCATGCTTTTTGCCTTCTAATGAAAAGGCTATTATTGGATTCTTAGTCATTATATTCAATGTGAATTCTATTCCTTTCTTAAAATTTTCTTTAAAATTGTTTCTTTTAACGTTAAAAATTAGAAACTCGTTAGTTTGAGCAGTGAATGTGCAAGAAAAGAATGCCATGCTGTAATTATTTTAAAAGAAAAGCGTGAAAGAATGAATGGAGTTAATGAAAAGGGGAACTTGCATTGTTTTAATAGGTAGCTGTAATACGCTGCCTTTCAAACAATGTGTTCTTGCGAAACGTCCTGTCATACAGAAATCCCTTTTGATTTTTACAAAGAGAATTATTAATTAAAATTGGTGAAAATAGCATGAAATCATATATAAAGAGAGTTATTGTACTTTTATTTAAGTGTGTAAGCGAATGTCTTTCATCGGTATCTTAAGATTCAACCAATATTTAAAAAAGGTAACCGCATATGCAGAAGAGCATTCATTCTTTAATTTCTCGGGTGTGCGTTTTTCTAAGTTGGTCGCAAATTTCTGAAATAGTTGGGGTTGAAAAAAGAAGCACTCAATAACGTTGATTATATACTAATTTGCTTTTGCTAAATTTCAATTATTTATTTGTTTGTTTTCTTTCTGAGAATTGGTAACTTCAGTTTATCTACGGGTTGGACGCGTAGCATTTTAGTACTCGCCTATTCTGTGGGTCATTTCGAAGATGGGAGTGGTCAGTTTCCCCTTTAACCACTGTCAATCCTTGTCGGCGGTGGATATCAATCATGGGTGACAAGAAAAGCATTAAGGTGTGCCCTAAAGGCGGAGCATTAAGCACAATTATAAATCTCCATGTAGTTTTGTACATACGTTTCGCACTTATTATGATCTCCTCATTAAGGCTCCTCAGCCTCAGTATGCTGCCTCAGTATATACAGGCTCAGCATGTCTTTGCTGAGGAGCACACAATGAGTGTGGAACCTAGGTCCAATCAGTCATGGTCTCCATCAAGAAGTCGGAAAGGAAAATTGAGTAGATAAATGTCAAATCTCAACAGGTTCTGGCGTGAAACAGGCCTGTGAGGACAAATCAAATTCTCCAGGTTCTCGAAGAAAATTTCTTCTACAACAGAAATCTCTAATTCAGAGACCCATTAAATTTGCAGGTTCCAGAAGCAAACTATGAATCATCTGTCATATTTAGAGGGCATTTGAAGTTTTTGTTTTTAGGGACAAACTCCGGTACAAGGGAATCATTGCAGTTTTCAGGGGCAGATTCTGAAAGGATTGGAAATTCTGTCTGGTTTTCTGAGTACATGTCGCTGTCTGGGTGTGTGAACACAAGCTCCGGTACGATAGAATCATCTCTCGAGTTTAGAGCATTCACCCAAGCTGTCCTGAATATTGAAGGCTCCGGTTCAAAAGAATTATCAACCGGAATCAGTGAACCTGAGCAGTTAATTCAGTTTGCAGAAGCAAGCTCCGGTACGAAGGAATTGCTCTCTTGTATGGTGGGTCTATCAAGCGGTCCCCGTCTTCACAGAACCACTGTATGGTCCCAGGGAAGTTAATTATTTCTCGGATTCAGAATAAAAATCAAGGTGTACTGTGCCTTTTGGAGGTACCCGTCTTTAATATGCAAGATAAGAGATCCATTTCTGGGGTTTCCTTTGAAGCTATTTCAGAATAGTTTAAGCCACATAAATGCAAAATTTTAATACACACACACACACATATATAAATAAATAAATAAATAAATATATATATATATATATATATATATATATATATATATATATGTGTGTGTGTGTGTGTGTGTGTGTGTGATAATATTACTAACTACCTATAATCACCCATTCTGTACTTCATCTCTGTCCTGGTAACCCCTCCTTCTTGTATTGGCGTAAACGCTTCGCCTTCCCACATACTAACTTCCTCCGCCAATTCTGTCAAACGCTCTGACCTAATTCTATTTTAGCGCTCTTTGCGGTAGACGTTGGACTAACTCGAAGCGAATTAGATATTATGTTGCTGTTCTCCTGGAATAAACTTCAATTCTTCTTTATGATTTTAAATTGTATTCTTTCAGCCTCGATTGCGTTACTTCATGAGATGACCCAATTTGGGTCATTTCATATATATATATATATATATATATATATATATATATATATATATATACGCCCGCCAGTTTAAAATTGTCACAGTCATGGTAATCCGATGGCGTAGTGAGAAGCAATCTAGTATTCATTGAACACTTATCAATTCGATTTAACTATATTTATTTCTTCATCTGATTATGACCACTGTTCCAAGTAGCGCACATTTTAGCGCTCGCTGTTTTCAAGAAACTGCCGCGACTCTGAGCTGAACGCCCGCAAGCAACGCACTCCAAATTTAATCTGCGTAATTCTATGTTCTCATCAGCGCGTCCCCCTTTATGGCGCATGCGCAAAACACCACATGGAAAATTCCAGAATCTTTTTCTATCTACCTAAGCATAATTTCATCGCCAAACCCTGAACATCTAAAAATAAATTCCATCCTTGGAACTTCAATTTCGCAAATCAAGGTCATCTTCCGAAAACGGGGAAAAACCCTTTTTCCCCGACGCATTTTGCCCTTGATTTTAATGCAAATTTGATTATTCTTATGCCCCCTGTAAATTGCTTAATTACTATTATTTTCTAATTAATTCTTAACATATATATATATATATATATATATATATATATATATATATATTTTAATAATTTATAACGATCAGGTTGCTTATGAGAATACGGAAAATATGAACAATTGAAAAATTAACATGTACTTGCAATTTACCACAAGAGCCACACAGACATATATATGGTCATATCCATTCATAGTTATTTAATGATGATTTATTTAAGAAAAGTGATAAAATTCAAAGATTTTTTTTATTTAAATAAATATTAATTCATGTTTTAAAGCCTAGAAAAGCAAGAAATCTGAAACTATTGTGATAAATATGTTATAATTATTCTGACAGCTCTATTTTATTTTCCTGTATAGTTATATATTTATTTTAAGAAAAAAGCTAATCGCGAGGAATGCTTATCCGTATCAAACATTTCTTATCTCATCCAGAGCAGTTGGAATTTTTTTTTTTCCGAAACTATAGAAAGGGAAGTTTTGGCAGGTGATTTACAGTTAAACCAACAAAACTTCTCCAATTAAAATTCATCAGTTAAAACATCATGGAATGCGAATATTTTGTTAAATTTCGCTAGCAGCACGAATTTATTTTATGTTTCAAGTAATTGTCATACAAATTACCTTATTTTTTTTTCTGTCATATCAGAATAGAAATGAATGAAAAGGCGCACCTAATGTTTTTCTTGACATTAATTTTCACAGATTTATGCATCCAAAGGAAACAGCAAAAAACAAGCGAAGTCCATTCATCATCAGCATAAATGATGGTCAGCGGTTATGCCCGCGATAAACATCATGGTCCGTCATACCACGTTCAACGGCTAAATCATTAGCAGGGCCATTAATATGGGGGAATGTGGAACTACATACGGACACATTTTCCATCCGTTTATGTTTCCTCTCTTTTCTTTTACTTTTTGGCAGCTCGAAATACAATGGGAGATAATTCGGGCAGTAAAAACATTTAGTCCATCAATCTAACACCGAAAAGATCTTTACTCCATCATGCGTGTCAATTACTGGCATCTTTTTGAAGGAAGAAGTTGGACAGGGAGGATTTCTTCCGGGGTGTGAAGCTTGGATGTATCGCAGATGGTCAGTGTTTATACACACTATAATACATAGAAAAAAAGCATGCAATATACATTATATATATATTATATATATATATATATATATATATATATATATATATATATATATATATATATATATATATATATATATATATATATATATATATATATATATATTATATATATATATAAATATATATATATATATATATATATATATATATATATATATATATTATATATATATATATATAAATATATATATATATATATATATATATATATATATATATATATATATATATATATATATATATATATATATATACATATATATATATAAATAATATGTGTTTGTGTGTGTGTATGTATATATGTATCTATAATTAGAAACTTTAAGAATATCCAACATGATTCTTTTTTCTGTGTATTATAGTGTGTATAAACACTGTCTGCGAATACATCCAAGCTATTTTCCTCGTTAAATGCACATCCTTCAAACCCCGGAACAAATCCTTCTGTCCAAGATTTCTCCCTTCAAAGAAGCCAGTAATTGACACGCATGATGGAGTAAAGATCTTTTCGGTGTTAGATTGATGGACTAAATGTTTTTATTGCCCGAATCTTCTCCCATTGTCTTTCCAGCTGCAAAAAAAAAAAAAAAAAAAAAAAAAAAGAAGAAAAGAAGAAAAGAGATGAAACAGAAACGGATGGAAAATGTGTCCGTATGTAGTCCACATTCCCTCAGATTAATAGCCCTGCTAATGATTTAGCCGGTGAACGTGGTATGACGGACCATGAGGTTTATCGCGAGCGTAACCGCTGACCATCATTTATGCTGATGATGAATGGACTTTGCTTGTTTTTCGTTATTTCCTGTGGATTCACAAATTTATGAAAATAAATGGGTAGAAACATTCTACGCGCGCTTTTGTTTCTAACCTTTTTCCTGACAGAAAAACTAATGTACTTCACTTTTATAACAATTACTTTTAACATTAAATAAATACTTGCTGCCTGCAAAATGTAAAGAATATATATATATATATATATATATATATATATATATATATATATATATAAAATATATATGTATGTATGTATGTATGTACAGAGGCTGTTCGCATATTTTTTGGACGATTTTGGTAAGCGGTAATAAAAATTCGGTTGCTGCAAAAGAAATAATTGCAATTGTACTACGTTTTTAAAAGTCAAAATTATAGTCTACTTCTTGAAAGTTTTGTTTTTATTCATAATGGCGTTTTTAACAAAGCAGTGGTTCGAAGGCTACATTTCTGCTCTTTACGAAGAGAAATATGCATACTCCGATATCCAAAAACGATGTGAGAGTCATGGTTTTGTGATATCTAAAGCGTCTATAGGTAATATCGTCAACAAGAAAGGAAAAAAACGTCAAATTGGAGCCTCAAGTGGGACAAAAATTCCAAACAAGTATCCAAGGTAAAAACGGACATCTTCGACTATTGCAAAGGTACGTTGTTTAATGTTAAAAGAAAATCCCCCTAATCAAAGGACAGTTGCAAAATCATTAAAATGCTCGGTGTCCACTGTAAACAAAATGATAAACGTTGATTTAAATCTTAAGAAAGCGCGCAATATGCATCGTCTTCTTCCAAATCATGTTGCTGAAAGCAGGACACGCTGCAGAATTCTATATGAGAAACACTTATCCAAAGAAAAATGGAAAACAATTGTCACAATAGATGAATCATGGGTGTATTTAAATGATTGCAACAAAAAAAGAGCCATTTATTATCATAAAAGGGGAGAAAAAATTTAAGTACATGGTTCAAAGAATCGAAAGAAAGTTTTTCTAAGGGATTAATGATTGTTGCTGGTTTTTCTTATAATGGCAAGTTAAAAATAAAGAGAGTGGAAAAAAATGTCAAGATTAACTCCAAATACTATCAGGAACATATTTTATCGCCAATTTTTCTGAATGAAATACCATCGCTTTACCCACAGTGCCATCAATCTGTGAGACTCCATCAGGACAAAGCTAGCAGTCACACATCAAAATCCACTGTAAATTTCCTAAATGAAATGGAACAAAAAACTGGTATCATGGCCATACCCTTCACTGATATCCCTACTAAATCTCCCGATGTATCACCTATGGATTTTTGTGCTTTCGAACTTTTAAAATCTGTATTATCCAAACATTGTCCCAAAACCCTTACAGGACTCTGGAAAGCTGTTCAGGAGGAATGGGATACTTCTGACACTTCAAAAGGCATTATTATCCTGGAAATTGCGGTGTCGAAAGATAGTTCAGAATAACGGATGTCAAATTGAACATTTAAAACACAAGAATTTTCAAGTAATTTAGTTTTGTGAATACAATATACATCGTCTAAAAAATGTGTGAACAACCTCTGTATATACCCACACACAATTGAAAATTAGTCATTGATTTACCCCAGACAATAAAAATTGATAACTTGATTATGCCTCAATGTTAGATGATGTTTACAAACTTATCTTACTTATTAATTAAAAGTGATAAGCTGTTGATAATGATTTCTTAACAACGCTTCAAATATTTGATGGTCAAGAAATATTTAGTTTTTTATCCGTACAATAAAAAAAATAATAAATTATCATAATGTATACCTTTTTTAAATTCTTTTAGTATTTCAAAAAGTATTCAGATTTCATACCTGGAATGAAGAAAAGAAGTACATTAGAATAAAATATAACACATCCATTAACAATTGAAATAATAGTGAATAAAAAATTGTAAGGTATACACAAGATTCGATTCACAAGAATCGAACTTTTGAGTGAATTAAAGAAGCTGCTTTAGATATGCTAATTTCGGCATACGCGCTTAGTATAAATACCACGCAGCGTCATTAATGAAAAGGGGAGGTTGTTAAGGTTGAAAAGGTGTTATCCTGCGCTAGTGCTTAGCGGGCCAGAAGTTTACATGGCTGTACTGCTGGTTTGACTTACTGTTCGTGAGTATAAAAATATATTGTTCTTGAAAGCTGCGTTTATACATTCCGTACAAGTAGTACGCATGCTTATTGCTGTAAAAGCCAATTATATGTGCAACGAATTCAATAAACATTGTTTCATGTATAAACTGTGTTTGCTTCAAATTCAAATAGAGTGCCACTTCAAATTATATACACCCAAGTCTGGGTAGAAGTGAGCCCCTTAGTAGAAACTCTATAAAATAAATTCTAGAATACTAATTTAGACATACTTTAATACTGTAAATCCTCTTTTTTCTTTGCAATAATCGTCAATATAAAGTATAATTCGAAGTATGATAAAAAAAAAAAAATGGGTAAGTGATTGAACGCGAATTTCCTATTAAATCTGTCTAAGATCATGTCCAGGTAAAGAAAAACCTAAAATCTAATCAAATGTATTGAAGCTAAATGACAGGCTATTAAGCCATGAATTTGAGTGTGGCGAACTGGAAGAAAAAGTTACTCACGTATTTTTATCATTAGGAATTTCACTCTAAAATAAAAGAAAATTTAGAGAATGAAATAAAGATTATGTCACTTGTGTCTTAATATATGAAGTGTCTAATAGTTATTCAAAAGTATAAATGAAAATGGATTTCATAAGGAACTAAATGACCTGTAAATTAAATTTAGTTTTCCCCGTTTCACTTCCTCGTTTCTCTTCCTGTCTATCTATCTATACATGTATGTGCATGCACACTCACTCAATCACTCACTCTCTCTCACCCCCACCCCCACCCACCCACTCATTTATACGGTGAAACTTCTGTATGGCATCCAGAGATGGCTCCGATAAAAAATTATATATATATATATATATATATATATATATATATATATATATATATATATATATATATATATATATATATATATATATATATATATTTATATATATATATATATATATACATATACTTATAAGGATTAAATACCTTCACAAAACGTTTTCGAAGGGTCCAGAAAAGCATTTTTTCTTGTCCAGTTACATTCCGGATTGGTTACGCGCTTCCCGTCCTAAGGCTCCTCTTTGTAGACTTTGTAGACTGACTTACCTTTCGGTCCCTCTGCCATAAGCGCTTCAGTTTTTTTTTTTTTTTTTTTTGTGTGTGTGTGTGTGTCCTTAGTGCGGCTGTCTGCGCTATATATATATATATATATGTATATATATGTACGTGTATATGTATATACATATATATATATATATATATATATATATATATATATATATATATATATATATATATATATATATATATAAATATATATATATTTATATATATATATATATATATATATATATAAAGAGAGAGAGAGAGAGGTAAGGATGTCAACATAAAATTTTACATAAACATAAAATTTAGATAGAACCCTACGTAGTTTGATATAAATCAATTTTACATGATTTATTTTTACATGATTTATATATATCTGTAGATATGGGTATTGCTTATAAAAGTAAATATGTCACAATATTCAAGGTAAAAAAAAGAAATAATTAAAAAAATAACAGGCTCTCCTTTCACTTAGCATTAAGTATTAAAGTATGTGACGTGGACGGTGTAACAAAGAAAACCAAAGGATCACTACAAACAGTTCACTACTTTTCCCCTTCTGTGATCTCATTTTAATTAAAGCAATGATTTTATTTCACATGTTATCGAGTATTTTTTCTCTCATTTTATCGGGATCAAAATGTTTGATTTGTAAGTATTTCTACGGTAAGAATGTCAGGGCAGGATTTTAATTAGACAAATCACAAATGACTTAAAACAACGTCATCGGCTTTGAAAATAAATTGCAGTATCTACTACACAACACCAAACTGCTAATTAGACAGTTTTAAATCTCTTATGGCAGTTTTAATTAGACAGATTTAATTTTTCCCGAAATATAATGAGAGGAATTATTGTTTCTTCTGTGACAAGTTGATGTCAACTGGAATGAAATGTTCTTAATAACTTTGAAAAAAATTGCTAAAGCAGGCGCTAGATTATACCGTAAAAATCCCAAAGGAGAAATAATTCTTTTGAATGCTATGCCTTTTTTAATGTTAAAGTCGAAAAGCATAATAATTTGCAAAATCTCAATTGTGTGCATGCTCAGTTACTTTGAGCAACACAAATCCTGTTTTTTTGTATAAGAAAAATTCATTAAATTTTTATGCATTATACATTATTGTTTTAATAACACAAAAAATTTGTATTTTAGAGTATGACATTTTTTTTAAAGTTGCCTTTATTTTGCTGGCATGGCATATTTTTTTAGTAGTTTGGTGTAGTGGGTTCGGGTTTTTATGTTTAATTTAAATTGTTAATTTATTAATTTATTTATTGTTGGGGGGAGACACTTCTCTTTCATCCCCAATGCTGCAGACGGTTACTTGGACATCCTTACCGTCATATGACACCGCGGTTTTGCTGGCCACTTTTCTGGGAGCACCGTATAGGTGGACCAGCATTACCCCCCTGTGGTCCGGTCCCGTAATTTTGAACTAAGTGACGAGACTGGAACACTTGACCCCGTACCTCCAGAGGTAAATTTGAGAACTTGGAGGACATTGCAGCCACGTCCTATTTTACGTGCCTCAGCCACCATTAGTGAACACAGCTGGGGAATTTGTTAGCTACTGGTCTCGAACCCGCAACCGTCAGATCACTGGCTCGACGCCTTAGCCAATCGGGCAACCGCGCCCTAAGGAGACACTTACGTAGAAGTTTTCGCTTTTCAGAGAGTTGTCTGCAGTCTTAACGGATGCCCGAAAAAATAATTCCATAGTTATCTCATCAACTTGAAGCTTAATATAAACGACTACAAACTAATTAAATTAATATAAAAGATCCAAAAACCATAAATCTTACATTTTTATGACAGATTCTACTATCTACCACCATCGATTACTTGGTCAATGTCAAGATGTAGCTGTAAATTCCAAGATTTACCAAATTTTACAGAAGCGTGTTATGAGTATAATGAAATATATCTATCTGCTTACATAAAGATAAATATTGCTTGTAAATGCGATTATTAATCACTTGACGTTCACCAACTACTGCCATTAATAAAGCTATTAATCTACCCGATGTTGACTGGCTGGACATATTTTCTTCCTTCCTGCTTAGGTTTCTTTCCCTTCCGCAGTTAAAAGACAATAGAATTCCGGCAGTAAAAGCATCTAGTTCATTAATCTAACACCAAACCGTTGTTTATTTCATCACGCAAGTCAAGCATTGGCTTTCTTTCAACAAAGAGATCTTGGCTGGAGCAAATTTGTCCCAATTCAAGGGTGATTTATAAGTCTTAGATTATTTCACATTCGCCGGGGCACAATGACAACGGCTCAAATAATGGATGCCTTAAATAAATTACACGCGCATATTTTGTCAAATTGTTTCAAAGAGTGATTAAATGAACGAAAAAGCTGAAAATGCGCCTCTCGCAGGGCTTCTTATTATATAATAAAAGTTATCATTCAAAGTCCCGCAGATTACAGCTTTTGTAGATTCTCTCAGATATGATTTTTTCTCTTCAAGTAAAAGAGAAATAATGTTACCTGGGATAAAAAAAAGAGAAAGTAAAATGGATTTATATTTTTGAAGGTAACACAACTCATCAGAGATTTTGCCGTTCAAGAACCAGTACAAAGAGGATTTTCTGCTCGTAAGAATAAAAAGATTTCGTCGTTCTAGTAGGATATTCTATATGAAATTAATTTTAGAAATGGAGCTAGTGGTAATACTTGTTGAAGCTAAAATACTTTCACTCTCAAAATGACTTTTTTTTTTAACCATTAGTTCTTGAATCATATGTCTCATAATGCGATCCTAAATCCAATGTCTACAGAAATAAAAACTAAAACATATACTGTTGAAAATATATTTTAAAAAAAATTCTCATGTATAATACTGATAATTTATACTTGCTTCTCAACATTATCTTCTGAATTCTTCCAGACAGATTTATACACTGCTGGCCACCCAAATTGCAACACCAAGAAAGACAAGAGATATCACAACAAAATTTATTTTGTAGATAACATGTTGACCAAGTATCAAATGATTAAATTTATAGACTTCTGTGAAGTGTGGTTCCTGCCAAAATCAGTAGCCAGAGTAGCCGCCATTGTTGGAGATCACCGCTGCCACACGCCTCGGCATTGATTCAAAGAGACTTTGGATGAGTTCTTGGGGTACAGCAGACCAAGCAGCTTCCACACGTTGCCAAAGTTGATCTGCTGTGGCAGCTGGGGATGGAATCTGGGTCAATCGTAGAGCAACCATGGACCACATGTTTTCTATCGGCGAAAGATCCGGAGAGCGAGGCGTCCAGGGAAGCAATTCAATCTAGCGATTGACGAAGAACCGTTGGACAATGCGTGCCACGTGTGGTCGCGCATTATCCTGTTGAAATATGGCTGTGGGCAAGCCCTGAAGGTAAGGAAGGACAACTGGCTCCAACACCTCGGAGATGTAGCGCTGGCTGTTTAAAGTACCGGCAATGCGTACTAGAGGTGTGCGAGAGTGATATCCAATACCGCCCCATACCATAATACCCGGTGCAGGACCAGTGTGGCGGTGCATAACGCAGCTGTTCAGCATCCTCTCTTCACGGTGTCTCCAGACTCGAATGCGACCATCGTGGTGTTGAAGACAGAAGCGTGACTCGTCAGTAAAGACAATTCCATTCCATTCTGCCGTCCACATCCTTCTGTCATCGCACCATTGGCGGCGGACACGTCTGTGGTTCTGCGTCAAGGGTAGACAAAGCAATGGACGTCTTGCGGACAGACCACTCTGCTGTAAACGGCGTCGAATGGTATGCGCAGACACTGGATGATGCGTTACAGACTGCATGTGCTGTGCTATGGTTCGTGATGTGACTGAGCGATCCGTCACTGCCATGCACACAATTTGCCTGTCATCACGTGAAGTGGTGGGCTGAGGTGGATGCGATCGAACACGCCGGTCCGTCGTACCCTCCTGCATCCAACGATCACATATCCGCATTACAGTTGTTTGGTTTCGTCCAACACGACTACCTATTTCCCTGAAAGATAATCCACAATCTCGGTAGGCCACTATCCTTCCTCTGTCGAACTCGGATACTTGATCAAAAGATGATCGCTGTTTTCGACGAGGCATAATTGATCATTTTTTTTAAAAAACCACAAGAAAAACACAATTGCCGAACTTGAAATCGTCGAAATCTCCAAGCCTTAAATAGCGCTTTGAAGTGGCGCCACAGGCGCGCGTGATGTGCGTCTGCGCTGAAATTCTAATCATTTGCATATCTCACCTCCGCTAATGCATAAATTTCATGTTATTTGCATGTTTCCTTCAGGGTGTTGCATTTACAGTGGCCAGCAGTGTAGTTTAAAAGAAATGAAATGGAACGTCACTGCATTCATAAAACTTTAAATTTCGATGATAAACAAAGAATCTGTGTTCTCTCTAAATTAAATAGATTATGATACATTTTAAATGTTGAAAATATAATGAACTCTTGAACAAATTATTTGACAGTTAATGACAATTACCCTCTCAATGCATTCCTTGCCTTCTAGACCTATTTATATCTTAAATGAAATGAGAAGGAACATCACCACATTCATAAAAGGGATTTTGGAAGATAAACAAAGAATCCTTGTTTTTTTTTTTTAAGAACTTAAATAAATCATGATACATTTCAAATAAAGAAAAATATAATGAGACTACTAGAACAAAATAATTGGCAGTTAACGACAATCATATTCTCAATGTATTATTTGCCTTCCAGACAGATTTATATTTTTAAAAACATGAGGAGGAACAACACTACATTCATAACACTGCAATTTTTGATGATAAACAAAGAATCCTTGTTTTTTAAGACCTTAAATAAATCATGATACATTTCAAATGAAGAAAAATATAATGAGACTACTAGAACAATATAATTGGCATTTAATGACAATTATCTTTTCAATGTATTATTTGCCTTCCAGACAGATTTATATTTTTAGAAACATGAGGAGGAACAACACTACATTTATAAAACTGCGATTTTAGATGATAAACAAAGAATCGATGTTCTTCAAGAACTTAAATAAATCACGATACAATTCAAACGTAGAAAATATAATCAGTACTTGGACCAAATGTTTTGTAGATAAAGACAATTATCGTCCCAATGAACATTTAATAATCAGATGTAAATTTAATAACGAGCTATAGATTTGAATTCATTGAAATGTTTGAAACTACGTTTTCACTTCCATTATATTTCGATGCAATTTATATAATATCCATTCAATAACTGCTAGTTATATTTTTCATTTTTAGTGTAACAGATGTACATTTCTTGTTGTGCGTTACACAGATTGTATAAACATGGTATCTGTGTCAAATACAATAATACGGTACGTCGGTGTCTAACAAATATTAATCCCGTATAAATTTAGAAATCTGAAGGCAATAATATTTATGCAGTTATTAAATTGGACAAATATTTAAAAAAATTATTAACTATATTAAAGAACTAAAAAGAAAAAGAGAGCTGTTATTTGATCTGCATAAAAGGCTGTCAAACTATCTTCCTAGCCGTAAAACTGGGAGTTAAATTAAAAAAAAATACTGGCCCAATATTTTTAGTAATCACGTCAAATTATGGAAAATATACAAATTTCCTCGCAAATGGTAATCAAAAGTGAGCTCCGAATACCAAATTCTTCATGCATTACGAAACAAAAACGAAAATTTTTTTGTTTGCTTAGATCTAAATCAACTAAAGGACAAATTTCAGTTAACTGTGTGATAAATATCAACTCCGTATCAACTTATAAACGTGAAGACACTAATTTTTACGTAGTTATTAAACTAGACAAATATTTACAAAATTATAAAACTATCACATCAATATTTATATATATATATACATACACACACACACAAACATACATACATACATACATACATATATATATATATATATATATATATATATATATATAT
This sequence comes from Dolomedes plantarius, assembly GCA_907164885.2. NCBI lineage: Eukaryota > Metazoa > Arthropoda > Arachnida > Araneae > Dolomedidae > Dolomedes > Dolomedes plantarius. The sequence continues at coordinate 78,248,419 of OU015493.1, read as the reverse complement.
ATATATATATATATATATATATATATATATATATATATACCTAAAGCTCTTACATGATTAGCGAAATAGACTGTCAAATTGACTTCTTAGCCCAAAAACTGGTAATCAAATTTTCAAAAATGCAAGCCAAATTTTTGAAAAAAAAAACAAAAAAAAAAAACAATTTCCACGTCAAATGTGAGCCAATCGCAAGCTCTGAATACCTAACAAATATTTAATGCTTTACGAAACTAAGAATGGAAATTTTTCAGCTTGCTCTGATCTAAATCAACTAAACAGCAAATTCCAGTTCGGATGCCACGCAAAGAATACATTACCCAAATTAATTTCGAACCCGTTTTACACCATCTAATTCCAACAAAGACCCACTAAATTTCCGGGCGCAACTGTTTAGAAGTTTCTCATCCTCTCACCGCCGGAATCACTTTGAAGTTAGCCGACGCCAAGAATTTCCGCGGCAGCTTCAAATATGAGCAGTAGCCCTATCCATCCGGTAATAATGCGATAAAGATCTTACTCCCATGGAATTTTACTGGCCGCGTGGCATTTTATTCTTTAATTCTTCTAATTCCAGCTTCGCCCCGAGATATGGAACCGAAAGGGTGCAGGGAAATATGTTTAGTTTATGCAGAAGTTCTCTCTTGATGGGGGAAAGATGTGTAATTGCTTTTACTCTGTAAGAACTGGTGTTGTTGATCGCTAATTCCGTCTGATTTCTCGCTGCGTGAAAACAGAACTTTTGCCCCTTTAGTATTAGAACTTTGCCAGTAGAATAGACCGTTTATCCAGAAGCTGGTTTTACATAAATTGGTGGCGGTGCTCTAGAATTTAATCGACTTTAATTTGAGAGAACTTTTTAGGATGCAACATGAAACTAGAATATGCATAAAGCTTCCTAAAGGGGCGGTGCTTAAAGCAAGACTTGTTTTGCCTTAAGCACCGTCCCTTTGGCTATAAGCATATTGACATTTTCTTGCACTGTAAATTGTGTACCACAATTCGGGATAGACGCTGGTTCTTTCCGAAGTGGGCTAGTTTACTGTACTTTGTAAGTAGTCACCGGTAAAAATTAACAGACATTCCGCATATCCCTCCTGCGTATTCATCGGTTGTGCCTTGCTGAGATACACTTAATTATTGATGTGAAACTTAGGTCCAAGGCTATCTGCACGATGGAGATGCATACTACTGCGTAATTCTGAGCCTCTTTTACACACCTTATGCCTTTTTTGAACAGCATTCTGATAAATCCGTCTCTGGAAACGTTCATCATCTCAGCTGGAAATTCAACAATACTTGTATATTTCCCAGGCAATGTACTGGCAAAGGCTTCGGACTGCGGTTGCACAGTTCAAATGCCAGTGAACGCCATTGATTACCTTCGTGTTTAGGCCGTATATGAGCACGTTAATTCCGTAGACAGGAAAGTACTTCTTTGAGGTCAATGGGTGGGAGAAGGTAGGAACCCCCCAGATGTCTCCCCTTATAAGTGAACTATAAAAATTATGGTAGCACCTAACAAGTCGGATTCCTACCCTTGTGGTTCATTTAAAATGCCATGTACGCTAACGGCGACTGATGCACGTAAAATCTGTCGTGGCTGCAATTTCCCCCAAGTTCTCAGAATTTACCTCTGGAGGTGCGGGGTCAAGTGTACCGGTCTTGTCACTTGACTCGGTTCAAAATTACGGGATCGGTCCGTTTACCAAGTGGGACTCCGACTCTTCTGGGGATAGCTTAAAACCGGAGCCGCATCACTCAGCCCAATAGCCTATAATGGCCTTGATCTGGTGTTGTTGTCGGTCAAGGGGCATAAGCAACAACAAGAACAACAATAGCAGCAATTAAATATCGAAGTCACATCCCTCTATCTGCAGCCATACATATGGACATGTTCTGGAACGTTATGGCCAAGGGGCATAAGTCACAACAGCACTGAATGCTCTGACTGGCATTACATCGACGATGTATATTTTTGAATGCCGTGATAGAAGTCCTGTAGGTTAGAGACTTCTATCACGACATAGAAGTAGACTAGAAGATGACATAGTCACGACGATAGAAGTAGTATATTCTACAGATAAGGGTTAAGAGGCAGTGCGCTTCTGCCAATTTCGTCCTCTTCCCCTTTTTGCCTCTTTCACTATCAATATATTTAGGAAAGCTTGAAAACGCTTAAAGAACAGCACAGAATCAGAGGGCGGGAACTGGAGCTTCTGCTAAATCAATCTTTCACGAGGTTCTCGCCTGAGTTTCACCGCGGCTGCTTATTAAACTAAGAACTTAACGAGACAGTGGAATGCCAGAATTGCTCTCTGGGGATTTTGCCGCATTGGGGTTCGGAATTCCGCTTCTGGGGGAATTTTATGGAAAATATGCATTTCGATTACCTTTTTTTACTAAGGAATCTTAGACTTGGAGTAGTTGTAGTGAACATATGCTCTTCTGTATTGAGCCATTTTTTGTCCTCTGGTGCAACGAGGGAGTAATTTTGGTGGTGAATTCCTGAGAGCCCCCAAACTGCTTGAGTATATCTACAGTAAATCAGTAAAAGTTTCGTTACTCAGGGTAATTTTAATAAATTAATTTCAAGTCCCATCCTACCCCAGAAGAATACTCCTTTTTAGGGTTGCCAGAGTATTTCTTTTAAAGAGGACATGTTCTCCATTTTTTGTCTCGATCTTTTTGTCCACTCTTTCTTGAAATTCTGATTTTTTTTTTTTGGTCCTCTCTTTTTCGTTAGTTACTTTACAGCTGTGGTCTGTCGAACTTTATTTTATGTGTTCTTGAAATAGTGAAAGCAACATATACCTTATTGTGATTATTTTTTAAATAATGAAACTGAAATTATATAAGTATCGTTATCAGCTATTACCATTATGAATTTAAAGTTATTGTTTTCTTTTTTTACTTTAAAATGTTCTATTTTGATTTTAAAAAAGTATATTTAAATAAAAACATTCCTTTTTACCAAATTCAGTCTTTATTAATGTAATAAATATAAATTATTGTTGAAGTGTTTCAATAAATATTATATTCGCCTATTTCCATACTAAGTCCTCTATTTGTTCTCTTGTTTGGAAAAATTCTCTTCATATTCTTTCATCGTCTGACAATCCTATCCGGCTTGTTCCACTTTACTTCTTCTAAGTTAATGCTATATCTTACATCCAACTGTCTTGCAAAATTACTCGTCTGGAGAGCATCGTCTAAACTATGCCATTAATATCAAAACTAGTATAATTGGGTTCTGAAACAAGCAAAATACAAAACTTTCGTCATGAAACGTACGATTGTAAGTAAGGATCACTTATTCAGTCCAAGTTATGTTTTATAAAATATACTTTAGAAAATATTTTATACATTTATTTCGTCATTCTTAAAAGGTACTACATAAAGAATAGCGCAGACACTACATTTTTTAGTTTATAAATGTTGATATGAACAGTGCCGACTTTCGTTATCAGGTTGATAATAAAAAGCAAGATGCAGTTAACTTCGTAATTATAACTTAGTACATTGTAAATAATTCAACAGAAAAATAAGATAGTATATTTCAGGAAGAAAACACTGACAGCCGAATGAAATTAACACAAAACCTGCACTTAGAGCTAAATTATAATTTTTATATCATTTCAAAACTTTTCAATAAAGGATTGCGCATTTGCAACAAATCCTCTTACTGAAAAAACAAGTAGCTAAAACTTAGTATATTGTAAATAATTCAACAGAAAAATGAGATAGTATATTACAGGAAGTAGGCACAGGCAGCCGAACGAAATTTTTAAAAAATCTGCACTTAGCACTAAATTATAATATTTAAATTAGTTAAAAACTTTCAATAAAAGATTGCGCACTTGCAACAAATCCTCATACTGATAAAAAAAATATAACCAAAACTTAGTATATTGTAAATAATTCAACAGAAAAATAAGATAGTATATTACAGGAAGAAGAAGGCACTGACAGCCGAATGAAATTAACAGAAAACCTGCACTTAGAGCTAAACTCACCATAAATGCAAGATTCTGTAGCAGTGGCGCACCCAGGATTTTTTCTTGGGGGGGGGGGCGAGGTGAATGGATAAAAATATTTATAATGCATGGGAGGGGGTGACATGAACGAATAAAAATATTTATAATGCAAAATCAATATTTCTACTTCTTTGGGGGGGGGCAGCGCCCCCTGCGTGCGCCACTGTTCAGTTGCAGTAATGGGACATACAGAATCTAAAAACAATACAATGAGGCAACCGACCGGTCTCTTCATCACGAAGCCTAGCCGAATCGGTTTCCTCAAGGAGGAACTTTCTGAATAGGATGCAGGTCTGGCCAAAAGACATCCCAAGTTAACTTCAAAATTACTATATTTATTCCATTCTACTTAAACATCTACAAATGATTTAATAGAAATTTGAAAATCATTAAAGAAAAATTTCAAAAAACAGGAAAATTAGTATATATCACTTAAGCAGAATTTACAGGAGAAACTTCAAGAGATATAAAATAATTCTGTTTAACTTTTAGGATCCCAAAAAAGAAAAAAAAAAGTTATTGTTAGATCGTGGTATGATTGCATATAATTTTCTGTTAAAATTCATGAGCGAGTTTACAACTTTAGCACAACTCTAATTGTAAAATGATTCTACTAAAACGGGGTAGAACAGGCTCCTTTTGAAATTATTCTTAGTTCCCTAATTCCGCTTATCACGAGCACTCCCCATTTTATGAAATATTTTTTTTGTTGTTGTTAATGCGGGGCACTTCTCAATGAACATAGTCCTCTTTATCGGCGAGAATCATTGGTTGCTTTCGATGGGGGCAACGTACATGTTACCAAACACCATCCCCTGGTGCCACCTCATTAGGTGTCCAACAGGTTTGACATCTGCTAAATTCGTACCTTCTTCCATCCACTAACCTCATAGATGGACTTTCTGGTCTACGGATTTCACTTATCCATATCCATCCTATACACAAAGGTATTTAATAGCATTGCAATCAGTAGTATTGGTGAGCCCAATGGGCGACATCTGGAGATTTCGTACCTTCTCCCACCCACTAAACTCATAGATGGACTTTATGGTCTACGGATTTTACCTGTCTATATCCAACCTAGACACAAAGGTATTTAATGGCGTAGCATTCAGTAGTATTGGTGTCCCCAGGAGTAACATCTGGAGAATTCGTACTTTCTCCCACGCACTAACGTCATAGATGGACTTTCTGGTCCAAGTCTACGGATTTTACTTGCATTACCTGTATGACTTTTACCTTGAGAAATTAAACAAAATTTGAGAAAGACTAAGGCCTCGTTCATTTTGATTTCGGAGTTCAACTTAGCGTCAGCGACAACATAGCTTTTATAATTAAATTGACATCTATTTAAATGTGTTATAACATTATGCATGCTACTGCCTGGAAGCATACATATTATTATAACGTGCCCAAATAGTTGTCAATTTAATTATGCACACACACGCACACACACACACGCACACACACACACACAAACACAAACACACAAACACAAACAAACACACACACACACACACACACACACACACACACACACACACACACACACACACACACACACACATATATATATATATATATATATATATATTTATAAATTTCGGCCAGAGTTCAATTCATTGACCACGTAATCAGGGCCGGCCATCTGGGGGGTGCAGCGGATGCTATGCACCGGGGCCCCGCGATTGAAGGGCCCAACATGATCAAGGCCTAAAATAATGTACTCTTGCAAATGAATTGATTTTGAATGAAAGGGATGTAAATAACGCACAAAACATATTGCAATACATACTAAATAATAATTATAATGAGTTATTTCTAAATGTATTAACTGTGTTAGACTTTTCTTTACGTTGACAGTTACTATAGCAAGTGCTGAGCGTTCTTTCAGCAAATTGAAATTAGCAAAATATTATATTCGGTCCAGCATGTGTGCAGAAAGCTTAAATGCATTTGCTATATTAAGCATCGAAAAAGAAATTGCAAAAAGTTGTAATTTTTCTGAAGTAATTAATGTATTAGCAAAAACAAAATCACGCATCAAATAAACATGCATTAGTAATATATGTTCGTGTTTGTAGTTTTTTCTTACTCTACAAAAAATTTTGGGCCTCAAATGGTTTCTTGCACCCAGGCCCCTTTATAGAGAAGGCCGGTACTGCACGTAATGCCAAATTAATCACAGGTCATGTTAAGAATCTGGGCAACAATGGAGGAACGCAACGCCCCGCTATGGATGCAGAGAGAAATTATCTGCTTAAACATGATCATTATATTAAGTTCAACTTTAAACATAAAATATTATTTCAAAACCACCACATCTAAATATTCATCTAATAAGCATTCATTTGAATAAATTGTTTAAGAAGATCGATTTCCATAAATACTTTTTTCTAAAGGTACAGTTGAAAAAATTTTTTAAAAATGCGAAAATAAATTAATTTTTTCACATCTATTTGTTTAATGATTTACATATCACTTTCCATGTAAAACATATCACTTTCACAGTTAAAAAGCTGTGCTTCCGGAAGATTTTAGATTTTCCTATTAAAACTTTAAAACTGATAAAGTTGTTAACTTAATTAAATAAATAACGGGATTTATTGATCACGAAGGAATCTGTTAATTGAACTGTGGTAAATCAATTAACGATTTTTTTTAATGAAGAATTCCTAAAGTAATTTGCTAAACTTCCTCAATAAATTCGATGGTATTTTTCTTACAAAATTTCACAATTTAAAAATGAAATAAATCGATCTCACGCAGTACCTCCTTTAGCACCGGTGTATCTAAAATAAAATCACCCGAAAGCAATTGGAGTTTAAACGAAACCTTTATTTGTATACAGCCGTTTTCGTGAGCAATCAATAAATCTATATCACTCTTCCAATTTCCTTCAAGCTGGGGTTTTTTAAACATGTTCATGCTTCGATACAGCTGAAAGCAACCTTTGACGCTTGATTGGTTTTGCTAGAGTTCCGATGATGAGCAAAAAGTGTTAAATGTGACGGAAAGGGGAAGTTTTATTATTTAGTAAACTCTGCTATGTGTGTTTGGACTGATAAATGTGGAATGTCAGATCGATGTTGTTTAGTCGTTTAAACTGGCCGAAAAGAAATACTGCCAGCAAATGTCCCGTTTATTTATATACAGGGTGTCCGGGCTAAAGGTATCCAAAGTTATGGCTTATTTTTACGGAACTAGCCATTAGAATAATATATATATATATATATATATATATATATATATATATATATATATATATATATATATATATATATATATATATATATATATATATATTTAAATAAAAGGACATCTCACCAGGTTTTGATATCAATCATGGATTCCTATCATAGTAACATAGATTTCGATGTGTGCACCTTTTGTAGCACAATTAAGGTCTAAATGGTAATCCAGTTCTCTCCAAGTGTTTCGTAGCATATCAGGAGTTATTAGACTTTTTTGCTTGGGGATTCATTAAATCCGTTGTGTATAAACAAAACTTGAAACTGTGGATGAGTTGAAGAAGCATATGATATGTCAAGCAATTCGTGTAATAACTCCTGATATGCTGCGAAACACTTGGAGAGAACTGGTTTACCATTTATACGTCGTTACCCTTTAGTTACTCTTTTGTCATGCTAAAAAATGTGCACACATAGAAATCTATGATGCTATGATCAAAATCTATGATCGATATTAAAACTTGGTGAGATGTTCTTTCTATTTAATTATATTTTTTAAAATTCTAATGGGTAGTTCAGCAAAAATAAGCCATTACTTTTGGATACTTTTAGCCCGGACACCCTGTATTATAGAATATATTACAGAAATAATCAAAAGCATATTATTTGCAATAAAATTGTACAAAACTCACTTGTAATCAACATTTCTTTAATTCCACTACAAATTAAAAAGGATAGCTATGTATCTCGAACTATCTAAGGGTGCTGTGTACTAACCTATTGAATTCGCTCACATCAATGTTAAGCTATGGAGAAAATTTGTCCAAGGCTTACCGACTTAGATTGAAAGCTTTTTTAAAATTGTAATCCGCAATAGAGAAAGAAATTTTACACCTTGGGGAATTTTTCGTTTAAATGAAATGCAAATAATTTAAAATTTAAATTATTCGGAGAAAAAGAAATCTGGTATAGTGTATTTTAAACGCTCCTAAATTCTTTTGGTGGACGTAATTTATAAAATGAATCCTAATGTAAGGGGAAGAAAAATCCAGTCTATCTGAAAATACCATTTTTATTGGATTATCAGTATATATGTAACTGTAAATAGTAGGCAAATTTTCTCCATAGGCTAACATTGAGGTGAGCGAATCCAATAGGGTTAGTACACACCAGCCTTAATAGTTTATCATCAGGCAGAGGAGCATTAGGTGAGATTATCGCTATGAACAATTCACCAATGTTTTGAACTGTTCATAACGACAATCACACCTAATGCTCCTGGGCCTGACGATGAATTATAAATTAGTTCGAAACATGTAGCCATCATTTTTAAATTTATTTTGGAACTAAAGAAGTGTTTGTCTACGTGTGACTGGAAAACATACATTAGTAAATTTAAGCCTAGAGAGAGACTGATATCTAAATTTTAAACTTTGTGAACTAGCTTCATCTTTATGAAAATGATACCCATAAATGATGAGCAACACTTATGGGTATCGTTAACTATAGTTTAAATATTTTACTTTCAAGCTCTCTCTCTTATGATATTTTTTCCTGAAAGGTTTATATTGTGTATTCAAGGGTGCATACTGATGAAACAGGTAAACTTCCGGCGCTTTATAAATATTACGGCAGTAAATATTACACCATCTAGTTTTCACTTTGAAATGTCTTTACAAATGACATCATTACAAGTGAAGCCCATTTCACGTGGATTCTCTCTATTGGTGTTTTTTTCTTCTATATAATTAATTTTTGGGTGTGTTTAGTGTCCTAGTCTCTTTGGTTTTAAGAAGAGACTGGCCAGAAACTCATTATTTTGACTGATTTTTCTTGATGTTACAGTGACATTTCAATGCTTAAAGGGTTTCACATTTTATTTTTCGTTTTTATCTATTGTTAAGTTTTCAGTTTTTTCTATGTCATTTAAATTTATTACTTTTTATCTTGTAGCTGCAGTTTTTTTCTTTTACATTTGCCTGTGAGCTTTTGTATACACTAAAATTAATTAACAGGTATCGAAAAAAATATTTTGTCTGGTATGCCAGGGGCATGTAAAAAAAAATCCATCATGCACTTATTTTTTCACACGTGCCTAACGGACATGCATATTTTTTCAAACATATTTTTTCATCGTACATGCCTAACGGAGCATGCATAAAAAATTTATTTTAAAAAATGTAAAAAATATATTAATTTTATAGAAGTAGAGTTTTCCTGACAAAAAATATTTATACTCTACAACAAAGGAAATATTTGGCTGCTTTTATTAGCCCTGAAGTGCTATTGCTACCACTTTTAGTGAATTAGTACATTACTGCATTTTTCGAGTTTGCCAAATTTTCCGTCTTTTTCAAGTTTGCCAAATTTTTGTATAAAGCATCAAGTAATATACTACTGATTTGGGGATGATTAAAAGAGAGAGAAAGAAAAAAATATATTGATACTCTTCAACACAGGAAATATTTGGCCGCTTTTATTAGCCTCGAAGTGCTATTGCTATCACTTTTAGTGATTTATATTACTGCATTTTTCGAGTTTGCCAAATTTTCCGTCTTTTTCAAGTTTGCTGAATTTTTGTATGAAACATCAGGTAATATACCACTGCCTCAGGGATGTTTATCAGAGAAAGAAAAAATAATGAAATTGATAAATAATCCCATGTTTCGAGTTTAAAACAGCTAACAGTGGTTTTATTTATTTATTTATTTTATTTTTATTTTTAATTTTGCTTTACCGTGAAATACTATCGACAAAGTCTAGAGTATAGCCAATACTGAACTGCAAATGATGGTCGAAGTAATTGATGGAAAGGCCCATCAAACGTGTCATTTGTCCTATGGGGATATAGAGTTGGAAATTTTAAGAGGCAAGTTAATAAAATTCATTTGTTATGTTGCTTAGTAAATCATGATTATGAGTTTCAACTAAACATTTAAAACTCACTCATTTTATACTCACTCATTTTACCGTGAATTACTATCGACAAAGTCTAGAGTATAGCCAATACTGAACTGCAAACGATGGTCGAAGTAATTGATGGAAAGGCCCATCAAACGTGTCATTTGTCCTATGGGGATATAGAGTTGGAAATTTTAAGAGGCAAGTTAATAAAATTAATTTGTTATGTTGCTTAGTAAATCATGATTATGAGTTTCAACTAAACATTTAAAACTCACTCATTTTATAGTTAAAAAATAGTTGCCATCCATTTACTGCCTCAATAACATCAAGGGAAAGACAAAATCTAGTTTTCGGGCAATAACTTGATAGACAGGAAAAAACTCTGGAGGTTCAGGTAATTTATCCCTAATATTAAATTTATTCCTAGTTTATTCCTAAAATAATTCCTAAATTTAATTTTTTGATATCATGCCGTACAATTTAAAGTTTTTACTGTTGCTGGTGGTTAACGAATTCATGCTTATACATTTTTTTAGATCTTTTCTAAATATATCAGCTTTACAAGAATATTATTTATGCAATAGCTCTTCAGAAATATTGGGGTTCCAGTCTCTTTCTGTTAATTAGTTACTAAATATCGCAATGCATATTATTATTAAGCAGTTTGGGGGGTGAGAAGCCAAGGTGTAGAAGTGACATTAAGAAAAAATAAAGTTAAGTGAGGTTATGGATAGTTAATATTCCAGGTCAATATTCTGTAGTAAATATTCAAGGGAATTACTAGAACCATAATACAAGCATTATACAGACTTGAGATTTTCAGGGAATTTATCAAAATGATTTACCTTTAAACTGCGTTTTCACAAAATGATGGTATTGTCTCTTGTGCCTCTTGGCTTCTCACCCCATCAATTTAACTAAAACTTATATTTTCCTTTTTTATAGTTTTTGGACTATTGGCTAATCATTCACTTGTATTCTCTCTTCCTAAGCTTCAATTCTTCTTGGACTTGTTCAATCTGTGACCTAGTATAGTTTACTTTCTAACAGTGCTCTAATTCTATGGTTTGCTATACATCAGGGATTCCCAACGGGGTCTAGATGGGCCCCCTGGGGGGCAATGGAAGTGTAAAAGGGTCTATAGTATTCCAGGGGTCTATTCGGGGTCTATGATGAATTTTTCTGTTTTAAAATTTAATTTTCACGAATGTAAATATTAGATAATAATATCCGTTTTAATATGTATCAATACAGATTTGCATAGGGCGGAGTGATCCACGCATCTAAAGTCGAATGTCATGACGTTTTTGTATATGTCTCGAAAGCAGCCGTCGGCTTTTATTTGTGTACCAACACCAGGCAGAACTGGGGAAACCCACTGGACCTTAAACAATACAAGAGTCCAACCGAAGCAACCAATCAGAAGCAGTTTCGTTTTTCTCTTGGCGATGTTGTGCAATTACAATCTATGTTTCTGAAATCTTGTTTATATTTGTGAAATTAAAAATGAAAATAGTACAAAAACAATAAAACAAAACTAATAAACCACCTTTTTCAAATTTTCTGTTGATATTCTTAATCAAATTGTCATCTTTAAATGTTTTATGTGCAATTATTAGTATTATAATTATGGTGTATGCTGTATATTATAGAGAAAAATGTGAGGGGGGGGGATCGATGAAGAAAATCATTCTTTTAAAAGGAGTCGATGTAGGAAAAAGGTTGGGAACCCCTGCTATACATCGTTATATAATTTTTATCATACCTTTCCCTCGTTAACATTACATTACATTCCAATTCGGAAAGATGTAAATATATTTACCTCGATATGTATATGCGGCTCGTTGTGAGAGTACCCGAGCCCTCACAAGAAAAAGCAGCGGTTCTGTGGATGATTGGATCTCATCCTATTCCCTGACCCGCTGAGGTGTAAAATCTTCTGTCCATTATGAGGAGGATGTCGTTATTAAATGTTCCGAAATCCCCGGAGCATGTAATTTTCCTGATGGAATTTCGACTTAATTCGTGCTCAGCCCGTGAAAAATTCAATATCGCGTCAGCCTGATTGTCCATAATGTATGTCGGAATGGGTCGCGCTAATCACTGTAGAGGGCGTTAGCGTGCGCACCTTGGAGGTATGGAGATATTAATACAATGTATAAAACTTTGGAAACGGAAGATAAAGGCATTTATTCTACTGAAAATTATTAATTTCTAAAAGCTATTAAAAGCTTTTTACTCTGCAGTGCATCCGGTATTTAATTTAATGTACAATTGGGATTTAGATTGGAGACTATGGTACTGTCACCCATGGTCGGCGCTATACTTAGACACGAGAGGCAACGTACTAGAAGCTCAATTTCTTTTGGGTGCCAACATCGTAAAAAAGTAATAGTTGATAAAGTAATAATTTTCCTAACGTAGGATTACGTTCCTCTATAACGGTCCTCCGGAAAGCAAAATTTCAGATGTCCTGCTTCGTGAGTTATAATTTTGGTAGCGCCAAACCCAGTCTGTATCGCTTCGGCAAACGGTAAACAGTTAAACGGAAAAGTACCAAAATCAGTCAAAATTTTGGCAATATATATATATATATATATATATATATATACGTACACATAAAAGAGGTAAGCAACGATAAGTAATCCTACGTTAATAACCCACGGTAGTTTCGTTAGAAGAGACTACCTGAAATTTGTTTTTTTTCAATGGTTTTGAATAATTATTCTAAACTTTATAGATATTGCTTATATACATTATCTTCTATTATTATTATGCACCTATTTTATAAATACAACTCTAAACATTTTATTCAAGATTTTATTTTGTTTGGTTTTCGAATAATTTATTGTTGTTGTAAACTTTTTGTAAATAAAAGTTTTTAAATTTAATTTCATGTGAGGTTTTTCAAATATAGTCTTTTATGACATGCCCACTTTTGTAAAATTTATAAAGCTTAAATAGCTAAAACTAAAATAATAAAATAATATAATCGTGCACTGAAAGTCTAACTGGCCTAGGGGCGCGACATACCCTCGAGTCTGTCCTGCTATCACCCTCGACATCACCTAAATACCACCTTGAATTCGTTGTTTGAGTTTTCTTTTGATTCCTCTTACAATTGAAATGATTTCTCTTGTCTTTAAATCAAGTCACCAGGTTACAGAAATAAAAATGTTGTAAATAGCCCCTCTTCGCGTCTCTTAATAAAACACGATCAGTTTCAACTAAACAGTTAATTTAATTTCCTCTTTTTTACCAAGCTTTTATGAACTTGCTTTCTTGTTTGTGCGTGTGTTGTCCAGTACAAATCTTGCAATCGATTTTTAACTCACTTCCCGGCTAGATAGACATTTGAAACTTTTAGAATAGTTCAGAATACGATGACAATGAATTTTTTAATACTTTTAGCCATCTTTAAGCAGTATTGAATTCATTTTCAGTTAATTTTGTTTTGTAGATTGGTGAAGCCATCCATCGACCGGGAGGGGAACAAAAAGTTAAACGAAGTTAACTTCCAATTAACTTCATTTTCTTTCAAGTTGATGGGATAATTCATGAAAAAAAAATTTAAAAAAGTATTTATTAATACATAGAATTGTCAAGTTTATATGATTCAACAGACAATTTAAAAACATGGTATATAAAAAGTTATTGTTATCTTGTAATTATTTTCTTCAGTTAAGGTTACCATATTAACAAAAAGTTGTTTTGGAATCCAAATCTCAGAGAATGTATGATTAGTTTTAAATCAGCTAAAATTTGGATATGTTTTCCATATACCTCAAAACCTCTAATCCTTTGAATGATTATTACCGTTTTATAATTACATTTTTGGAGATGTATGACATGCGTCTATTTTGCCTTTATAAAGGTTTATTGATACAATTGTACCAAGATAACATTTTTAAAATGTTGTTTAAAGCCATGCCAGTCGGAGTGCTAGCGAAAGAACCCCTGTGAAAGAGGAAAAAGAGCGAAACATCCAGCCGTTTCCCAAAGTTTGAGCCATAAATTTTACAACATATCATATGTCACAGGATAAGAAAGTAGAACAATATATTGCACCTCAACAATATGATTTATAAATTTAAATACAGTAAAACTTCGTTTATCCAGACTAACTTGAACTATAAGCAAACCGGATAATCGAAAATCTGGATAATCCGGGTAATATGGGTGATAAGCAAAAGAAAATCCTTAACTAAGCAGACCGTTTAATACGATAAAAAACTATGTTTTGTAACAAAATTGCATAGTATTATTGTTTACAAGACATTGAAAAATATAAAAATAACTTTTCACACCATTTCTTAACAAAGAAATGGTAAGTGTAGTAAAGCTTTCTTAAACTCAACAAAAAGCATTTTATTATCATAATTTATTGTACATTCTAAGTAGGAAATGCACACTGAATCAATCTAAAAAGCGAATATTTGACGTACTTGTAGTTACGTTCTTGCTATCATAGTTAATAATCATTATCTAATGTGAACATTAAATGAAAATAATGTCTACAAATCTGATACGGATTATCCGGAGATCCGGAAAAAACAAGGGCCGGATAAATGAGTTTTTACTGTACCAGTATCTAATTTGACTTTCAACAAATCACGCTAGGATACACATAAAGCTTCTTCAGGTTATAAAAGCTACCTGTGTGAGGGTGTAATGTTTCTGGGTAACGGAAAAACCTGTCCTGTGTTTTTGTGTCTTTAAAAAGATCTTCTTACCCTTCTAATTATACTTCGATTTTTTTAATATGCTCGAAACAGTATTTCAATATACAGTGTACGTGTCATTCCGGTCCTTGCAATTGTTCACTCAAAACTGTAATATTTCCTCCATTAAAAATAAACACAAGAAAGAATGTTTCCACTTAATTATATATACAGCGGTTAAAAAAGAAAAGAAAAAAAAGAGATTTCTAAGCTCTAAAGATAATTCTTAATTCGTCAATGTTTTACAAATTTCTCTCTATTCCGTCGACTTACAGTCTCCCTCCTAAAATGAAGCTTTTCTTTAAATTCCATAGAATAAACTGAGATCATTTTCAAAGAAAATAAATTTATTACCAGTTTATAAGACACAAATTTTACTCCGAAAACGGTTATAACTTCATTCTTATGAAATATTTCGAGGCAAATTCATTCAACTAAAGTAAGATTTAGTTACCGGAATCTTAAAAAGATCTGCAGTATTTAAATCAGTTTCATAAAAGAAGGCGATGTGAATAATTCAGCGATGAATAAATAAATATGTAAAAATTTCCTGTGCTGTCAATCTCACATTCTGTGTTCTACGATATATGTTTCCTTGGATTCAGTTTTTTAAAGTTTGAATGGAAAATTTATGAATTGTCAATGCATGAAATTTTGATGAGAAAAATAGACTGCATCACACAGGAAATGCTGTTCTATCTGTTTGAAAAATAATCATATAAGCGTGAAAGAAATGTAAGCTTAGTATTATTTAAAATTTATGTAAGAAATGAAATTCATTTAGAAACCAAGACAACGACAGACTGACTTCAAATTCTATGAAATAATGAGCCCTTAAGAAATTTCGATGTTTATTAATATCATTTGCTAGCCAGCACACCTAAAACAAGTTGCTGTTAAGCACCTTGTTTGTTAAGCAGCTTGTTAAGCATTATTTACGAGGAAGGAAGCCATATGAGCAGATTTTTAGATACATCCTTCAAACTTAACTTCTACATACTAAGGTTTCATATTTCAAGGAAATTTCTAGGAAAAAGTCAGTCAGCCTAGGAAGTCATTACAGGAAGTCAGCCTAAATTTCAGAGAATTTATTGATATCATTTGCTAGCCAGCCCACCTAGGCTTTGGTGCAAAGTTGCAAAGAACCTTAGCTCTGGTGGTAATGTTTGCTGGACATTACCACCAGAGCTAAGAGAAGGGGCAGCTGAATAAGGTTTTAATAACCTAAATTGGGAAGGGAGACATATGAACAAATTTTTAGATACATCCATTTTACATAACTAAGACATTTCTGGCACCATATTTAAAGGAAAATTCTTGGAAAATTAGCTATATTTTAAAAAGTTTTAAAACCTCTGTAGAATGTTTGAGTACAATGCCACTCAGCGAACACAGTGAACACCAAGTTTGTTAACACAGCTTTCTATTTATCAATCCTTATTATTTGGCCAGATATATTTTTCGTTTATACGATAATACATCCTAAAAGGTGATAACATAAATGTTATTTTACCTTCAATATTGATTATAGAGAATAGATTCCTAACTATGAAACCCAGAATAAAGGATAATACGTGTTATCTTAAATTAAAATCTACTGACTACTTTGTTCTGGTAAACTCTCACGGAGTCCGTGAGTTTGATTACCTGGTAGTAAGACTAATCTGATCCATGAATTTTGTTAAGAATTAATTGATTTCACCTCGCCTTCACTTTTTCAAAGTACATATTTCATCATATGGAGAACTATCTAAACCACAAGCACATGCTCGCAAAAAGATAATTTCAGCAATCATGGAATAAGTCTGTTTTAGAGAATCATGGATGAAGGTAATGAGATTTTTTAATGCCAATGAAGTAATTTTGTTTTCACCTTAAAACGAGAACA
Source organism: Dolomedes plantarius (assembly GCA_907164885.2). NCBI lineage: Eukaryota > Metazoa > Arthropoda > Arachnida > Araneae > Dolomedidae > Dolomedes > Dolomedes plantarius. The sequence goes on along the minus strand of OU015493.1, from coordinate 78,231,681 downwards.
ATTAAAGCATTTTTTCATTTCATTTGATATTACGCACATCCAACTGTTATTGGTACTATGTCCCACTAATACAGAAAATGTAAATATGGATTATGCACACAAGCATATGCATACAAAATGTTTCTACAGTCATGGAAAGAGTTTTCTTTACTGAATCCTGGATGAAGGCAATCACTTTTTTTTTACGACCCTCATGAAGTAATTTTACATTCATATTAAAATGAGAACAATTAAACAGTTTTTCATTTTATATTATATAATACATTTGTATCCCCGTGTTATTAGCACTATATCCCACGAATAAAGCAGATGAAGATATGTATTATGTACAAAAAACATGCATGAAAAAAGTGTCAACAGTCATGGAATGAGTCTTTATTAGTGAATCCTGGATGAAGGCAAACAGTTTTTTACGCTCCTCATGAAGTAGTTTTACATTCATATTAAAATGAGAAAAACTGAACAGTTTTTCATTTTATATTCTATAATACATTTTTCCCACTGTTATTAGTACTATATCCCACGAATACACGAATAAAGCAGATGAAGATATGTATTATGTACAAAATGCATGTATGAAAAAAGTGTCAACAGTCATGGAATGAGTCCTTATTAGTGAATCCTGGATGAAGGCAATCAGTTTTTTACGCCCCTCATGAAGTAATTTTACATTAATATTAAAATGAGAAAAATGAAACAGTTTTTCTTTTTATATTCTATAATACATTTTTTATTATCCCACTATTATATAATACATTTTTTATGTTAGGGGGCTTGGGGTACCTTGAGTGGATAACAGATCTGCACTGTTTGTCCGGCATCCTCGGGCCCTACATGAATAAAAATGTCACCGAACTTGGGAAATTTACCCTCGGCTGCGTGTTCAGGTTTTGCTCCGTAGCTTCCGGTCGTCAGTTTGAACAAGGCGTATAAGCGAAAGCTGTGGTCGCTGTAATTTCCGAATACTTATCCCACTGTTATTGGTACTATATACCACGAATAAAACACATGAAGGTATGTATTATGTACAAAACGCATGCATGAAAAAAGTTTCAACAGTCATGGAACGAGCCTTTATTAGTGGATCCTGGATGAAGGCAATCAGTTTTTTACGACCCTCATGAAGTAATTTTACTTTCATATTAAAATGAGAGCTATTAAGCGATTTCATTTTCATTTTATATTCAGCATATCCACTGTTATTGGTACTATATACCCCAAATAAAATGTTTTTTCCCTCAGTGTACGAAAGACGATAACCCTTTTTTACTTTAGTTTGCAAGTGATATTACAATGATAAAAATCTTGAACATCAAATACCGTCCGCCAGCACAGGGGGTTCTATTCGAACATGGTGAATTACGAAAGTATCCTGAAGATAAGCACTAAAGTTGTCCGTAATTTGTAGTTTGAAATACAAAAAAACCTCGTTTATCCGGACTAACTGGGACCATAGGCAATCCGGACAATCGAAAATCCGGATAATCCGGGTAATATGGGTAATAAGCAACAAAAAAATCCTTAACTAAGCAAATTTGCCGTTTATTGCGATAAAAACTGTATTTTGTAAAAAAAAAATCACATAGTATTGTTAACTATAACATAGTATTGTTAACTAAGACATTAAAAAATATAAAAATCTCTTTTCTGAGTCAATCCACGTCAGTGACCTGTGAAACTCTAGTAAAGCTTTCTTAAACTCAACAAAAAGCATTTTATTACCATAATTTATTGTACAATCTATGCAGGAACTGTACATTGAATCAAACTAAAAAGCGAATATTTGGCGTACTTATAGTTACGTTCTTGCTGTTATAGTTAAAAATTATTATCTAATGTGGACATTAAATAAGAATAATTACAAGAGAAAAAGAACTTTTTATATACCACGTTTTTAAATTTTCTGTTGAATCATATAAACTAATTATTCTTTTTCACTTTTTTTATTTAATTTTAATCACTTTTTAGTCGTTTCTACTATCCACAGACTTTATAAACTGCTAACTTTTATAATTTTTTAAAATTTTTCGCACAATATTTTTGTAACCCAGCTAAATTCACACGTATTCTGATTTCAAAATCGTCAAACGCCGTTGCGCAAACGTGCAAACACTGAATTCAATCGAAGCGCCGCCTTGCGGATTTTTCCGAACTAACTTTCCATACAAAAAATAATTAACTGAAAATGAATTAAATTCTGCTTAAAGATGGCTAAAAGTATTTAAAAAGTGCATTGTCATCGTGTTCTGAGCTATACTAAAAGTTTCAAATGTCTAGCTAGTCGGGAAGTTAGTTAAAAATCGATTGCAAGATTTGTACTGGACAAGCACACAAACAAGAAAGCGAGTTAATAAAAACGTGGTAATAATTAGAAGATAAAAAGAACTTTTTATATACTATGTTTTTAAATTTTCTGTTGAATCATATAAACTTGACAATTCTATGCATTAATAAATACTTTTTAAAATTTTTTGATGAATTATCCCATCAACTTGAAAGAAAATGAAGTTAATTGGAAGTTAACTTGCGTTTATCTTTTCGTTCCCGTCCCTGCCGATAGATGGACTGGTTGCACCAGTCTACGAAACAAAATTAACTGAAAATATTTTCAATTCTGCTTAAAGATGGCTAAAAGTATTAAAATAATGCATTGTCATCGTGTTCTGAGCTATTCTAAAAGTTTCAAATGTCTAGCTAGTCGGGAAGTTAGTTAAAAATCGATTGCAAGATTTGTACTGCACAAAAACACACGCAAACAAACAAGAAAGTGAGTTAAGAAAAGCATGGTAAAAACGTAGTAAAAATGAAGGCAACTCTGATCCGGATTATCCGGGTAAACGAGGTTTTACTGTACATTGTTGCAAATGTGTTTCTAGCGGGGACTATTTCTGAAACGGTAGACGAGGAGCGGCTTTTAGGTGGGGTTTTACTGTAAAATTGAATATTAACTTGGAAAATTACCGTTACCATTATGTTGTCAGCATCAGTTATTTCTCAGTCAAAAAGAAAGTTGAAAGTAACTTACTTTATTACTCCCGGCAATTTTTATCCAATTAACGCGTGATAAAATCTAAGATACACGTTGTTTTTTTCTTTTATCAACATGATGGATCGGGAACAAACACCTCTGTGGAACCCTTAAATAAGTTCAAGCATATAAATGTACAAATACAGCTAATCTTAATTTAAAATCTATTACTTTTTGCTGCAGAGGGCAGGGGTGTTGAAGCTACGTGATAGTTGATTTCCCCTGTGGCATATTCAATGAGATATCGCAGGCAGTATCAGGTGATAAACAAACCTCTGTTGCGTCCGCGTATCACGAATGTAGATTTTATCTGTACGGCCTTTTATGTCTTAATAATACATTTTAGAGGTGGCAATATTTCGTTTGATGAAAGGCAGATATCTGCGAACAGTTATTTATGAGTTGCGAGCGAGCTAACAAAATTTATAGCTAGCAATTATCTGTGCGGAGTGTTCTTCACGGGAAATGATTATTTTAGAGATAAAAATTTAATCCTTTATAATTTATAGCATGTTTGGTTTAAAAACAAAAATATGTTTGTAAAATGCATCGTTATTCTCAATCCCTTAACTAAAATCTATGTTTAAAGCTTGGGTATAGATGTTTTAATTGTATAAAATCTACTTTCAAGTACAACGTATTTGTATTAATAATGTACAGACTTAATGAGTTATACTCATATTCACATGCAGACAGTTACAAGGATATAAATATGCAATTTACGTATATATAATTTCAAATGGTTTCAAATTGGGTATTATAAAAATACTTTAATAAAATTTATATTATTTACTTCATCTAGATTTTGTAAGAGGGTTAAAAAATGCATTGGTTAATTGAATTATTTTTCAAGGCATTTTTTGCTATTATTTATGATGTGGGTGAGAAATAATAATTTTTAAATATAACGACGATATACGGAGGAATGTACTGGTAAATTAATACACATGGGGTTAATGCTTCTAAGCACTAAGCCTATTGAATTCGCTCACCTCAATGTTAACCTGTAGAGAAACTTTGTCAAAAGATTGCCAACTTGGATTTAAAGATTAAAAAAAAAAAAAACTTGCACTCCGTAATAGAGAAAGAAATTTTACACCTAGAGGTATTTTTTTACAAGCAAACAATAGTTTAAAATTCTAATTATTCCGGAAAAAATGTGGTATAGTTTGTTTTAAAATCTTATAAATTTCTTTGGTGAACGAAATTTATAAAATTATCCCTGTTGCAAGGTACAGAATAGTTCATGCTACCTGAAAATACAATTTTTAAATGATTATCAGTATTTGTATATAGCTGTAAATAATAGACAAATTTTCTCCATAGGTTAACATTGAGGTGAATGCATCCAATAGGGTTAGTACACAGCAGCCGTAAACCCTAGTAGAATGATGTCGAGATTTATCAGAAAAGATAACCCGAATTCTTTACTGTTATCACGTCAAATAATTTGTTTATTTTTTAACTTTAAGTGTATTAGGTGTCATGCAATGGATAAAATCATTCTTTTGGGAATGCGAAAGGACAACTTTAAAGTAAAAGCAGAAACATTGAGATTTAACTTTTAAATTCTATGCGATGTTATTATTGAAAAAGTTTTGTTTTCGAAAGTCTGCGGTGTTACTGAAACATTTTATAAATAATGGTCGCTGGTTATACATTTTATATATTTTTATACTTCAAATGTGAGTTTTGAAAAAACTGCATATTTTTTACATTCTTTTCGTTTTATATAGACTCTCAGTTAATTCAAGAAAATATACATTTCTTAAAAAATATAATGCGTAAACCACTGATTCGTTTAATACTTTAAATGTGATTTTTCAAATAACTGCATATTTTTTACATTCTTTCCATTTTATACTGCTTCTAGTAAATTGACGGAAATATACTTTAAATAATAAAATTCTCTTCATTTACATCTCACATTCTCTTCATTTTATGTTGAATTTAATTAAATTAACGGAAACACTTTTCTTAAAAAATTTAATGCGTAAACCACTGAATCATTTTGTACTTTTAACTTGAGTTTTGATATAACTGTATATTTATTCTTGATTTTCATTTTATATTGAAGTTTTAGGTATATTAACAGAAAAATACTAGTCATTTACTTCCATAAAACTTTTACTTCTATTAAAATATTTCCTAACTACTTCCATAAAAAATGCAATGCCTAAACCTCTAATTCATTTTATACTTCAAATGCGAGTTTTGAAAAACCGCTTATTTTTTTACATTATTTTCGTTTTATACAAACTCTAGGTAAATTCACGGAAATATACTTTCCTTAAAAAATGTAATGCGTAAACCAACGATTCATGTTTTACTTTAAACCGGAAATTTGAAATAACTGTATATTTTTCAATGCTTTTCATTTTATATTGAATTTATAGGTATATTAATGAAGAAATGCTTTTCATTTACTTCCATAATACATTTACATCTATAAAAATATTTTCCAACTCTTCTATAAAAAATGCAATGCCTAAACCTCTTATTCCTTTTATACTTTGAATGTGAGTTTTGAAAAAACCGCATACTTTTTACATTAATTTCGCTTCATATAGACTCTAGGCAAATTCACGAAAATATAGTTTCCATAAAAAATGTAATGCGTAAACCACTGATTCATTTTTTATTTCTTTAAACTAGAATTAGAAATAACTGTATATTTTCCGATGCTTTTCTTTTTATATTGAATTTATAGGTATATTACCGAAAAAATATTTTTCATTTACTTCCATTAAAAATGAACTTCTATAAATTTTTTTTCCAAATACTTCCATAAAAATTGCAATGCCTAAACCTCTGATTCAGTTTATACTTTAAATGGGAGTTTTGAAATAACTGTACATTTTTTATATTCTTTTCATTTTATGTCGAATCTAGGTAAATTAACGAAAACATACTTTCCGTAAAAAAAAAAAAAACATAATGCACTTCTGAGAAAGAAAGAAGTTTCAAATATTTACTTGGGCATAAAACACTTCGTAAATTCAGCAAATATTCAAGAAAAATACTTGAAAATGATCCAAATATATCTTATCCAGTGTAATATAGATAGATATAAAAGTTTCTTGACCGTTAAAATAAAATAAATCAAAGGAGATACTTTTTTAGACGCTGTTATCCATCACCGAAAATTTAGAAGCAGAAAACCATGACCATAACCGGGAAGATAAGACGGATCTTCGATATATTGTTTTTTTTTACTATTTTTCCCATTCACTAGGATTTATTCCCGCTAAAAATGTATGCAAGGAAAATGTTTTAAAGGTTCAAAAGTGTCAAGAACTAGTAATACATTGAGATGAATGGACACAAAAGAATAAATCCATTTTTCAAAATGACATATTAGTGAAATGTGAAAAATGTGATGCGAGCGAAGATACAAGTATACATCAAGTATTTATAATATTTGCTTTAGATTTCATTTATATCGCGTCAGGACGTTGTAAATTTATACCCATTCGTTTTGAGGCGTTTATTTAGCAGATGCAACGAATGACAAAGGCTCCGGGAGCAGTCGGCGTTTATTTGTTTTGCATTCCGTCTGCGAGCAATTTCGACCGCAATAAAACAAACTCGAGTTGAAATCGACAGTAACGGTGAATTTCTGAAACCATTAAATGGAAAGACGATCAAATGCCAGGCATATTATGTGGATTGAATTTGAACATACACGATGTATTAGATTTTAAGTTCCCTTTTCCGTTTGAAAGTGACAACATTTATTTATTATTTATTTTTTTTTCTTAGCGCGACGTGACAACAGAGTAAAAGCCTGTTCACAAAGAATCCGTCAGCATCAGCGTCACTGGTATTGAAATATATTTAACCAATTACACACCTCCAAATGATTATGCACGAAATTGTAAAGGTATGTGATTGGTTTAAAACATGTTAATACGAGAAACGCTAACGGATTCTATGTGAATAGGCTCTAAATGACTAAAAAGTTATCAGATTTTTCGAAACCGATGGTATTTTGTATTACGAAAATATGCACTACTCTATCAATAAAACGTTAGGATATGCGAATTAAGGCTGCTGTATACAAACCCTATTGGATTCGCTCACTTCAGTGTTAACCTATGGAGAAAATTTATCCACGGACTGCCGACTTTCATTTAAAGATTTAAAAGTTTAAATTTTAAAAAAATGCACTCCGTAATAGAGAAAAAAAAATTTACACCTTGGGGTATTTTTCGCTTTTTAAATTAATATTTTAAAATTTAAATTTTTGTGGGAAAAATTTGTTACAGAGTGTTTTTCCGGTGACATAGTGGTTAAAAGCTTTTAGCTGCCATACCATAGGTCCAGGGTTCGATACTGAGACTGGGCAAGGTCGACTTAGCCTTTCATCCCTTAAGTGGGTCGATAAAATGAGGTTCAAGCATGATTGGGAACTAACTCTGGGGGTCCAGCGATAGGTTGACCACCTGCCTGAGACGTATGCTGTATGGAAACCCAAGCCCACGGACAAGAAAGCGGATATGGGCACCACAGCGTTGGTCCACAGTGGACTGTTGCACCACTGGTTAGTTAGTTATAATGTGCTTTTAATGCCCATTTCTTTGGTGGACGAAATTTAAGCAATGTATCCTGTTGCAAGGTGCAGAAAAGTTCAGGCTACATGAAAACACCAATTTTATTGGATTATCAGCATTTAAGTAGTTGCAAATAGCAGACAAATTTTCTCCATATGTTAGGGGGCTCGGGGTGCCTTGAGTGGATTGCAGATCTGTACTGTATATCCGGCACCTGCAGGCCCTACATGAATGACACTGATTTCCGAACATGGGAAATTAACCCTCGGCTGCGTATACAGGCTGGTCTTCAGGCTTCACGCGCGTATGTCTTGACAACGGGACGCATTACTTTTGTGAGTTTCTCTATATGTTAACACTGAGGTGAGCGAATCTAATAGGGTTAGTACATAGCAGACTCAAACAGATGAGTGGTGTAAGATTAAAACTATCAATCTCCATTTTTCTTCAGAATCGAGTTAAGGATACTTTTTTATAGCATTTCAATCAGTTAAAAACAAAATTTTTTTTAATGGCCTATAAAATGGTAAATAAATAAAATGGCAAATAAAAAAAATTATGTGGGAATTTTCTAAAGGTAATTTCAAATTTACACTTTCCAAAACTGCATAAGATATATTTCTGTGCCCTTGGGCGAAAAAAAAAAGCCTGATGGATATAACTATTTTTGATCATACATCACTCATATAGATCTTTATGACAAAATATTGGGGTGTTTCGTTCGAAAATGAATATTTGTGAATGAAAACTCCAGAGAACATGGACATAAGTTTATTTTCTTCAAAGTTTTAAGCAGGTCACTAATATTAAGAAATAATAACTTAGAACTACAACCAAGTTCAGCCAGATTTTAAACAATACACACAGGCCTCACAGTTCATACAGAACTCAGCCTCTGAACTCCAGCTGAGAAATGAATGAATGAGCTTACATAGCTGCCAACCTCCAAAGAAAAAAAATAAGGAACACAGCGCGCGACGGAATCGAAAAAAAAAACAAGAGCAACAAGATATTGTATAATATTTTCTAACACAAGAATAGGACTGTAAAAGTTCGCTTTCAGACAATTCTTTGACAAATTCTGATGTTTCGGATCCTATAACTAAATCTTTATCCTCCTTCTGATTTTTAACAGATACTTTCCCAAATTTTACAGATATTTTCCCAAATCTCGCCAACAATTGAGAAAAAATCGATAACTCTCTTCTCACCTTGTGAATTTTCGACTCTTCACTTTGAAACATCACATTATACGACTATGTTTCATAAATGACAATCACATTTTTCATAAAAAATGCTAAAGCATGATCAAGATTTGAGCTTAATGTAAGAAAAATTATTTCTTCTCGCTGCAATATGCGTTTATTATTGGTAGATGATGGTGACCCTGCGAGTGATTTTTCTTTTTTTGCTGATTTTTGGGAAGCACATGACGTTGGTTTTAACTGTTTTACAGAGTTGGGTGAAGCACTTGACATTAATTTAAATTTTTTTGCTGATATTGGTGAAGCAAATGAGGTTGATTTTACTTTTTTTATTAGTTTAGGTGAAGCACATGATGTTGACTTTCTCTTTCTTTCTAATGTTGTAGAAGCTGCTTGCTGTCCAGGAAGTTTTTGTATAGTGTAAGCTGCTAGGAGGGGAATCTCAAAAACGCGATAAAGGGGGAAAAAAAGCGATGGTGCTAAGGAAGTAAAAATACGGGACATTTTTGCTTGAAAATGTATTTTCGTAACAAAGCTTAAAAAACGGAACAAATACGTTTTTTACGGAACACTTGGCACGTATGAGTTTAGCATGCTTGTATATACCTGTATGGTCCAAAAAGTAGGAAACTGTCTATAAGAATCTTTATATGATCGATGAATCAGAGGACTGTATATTGAAATAAAACATAGTAGAAATCCACAATAGCAAGTAGTGTTTATTTTAAACCTATTAGAACATAATAGAACATATTAGAATATGGGAGCTACTGAGTCGGGCAAGAGCTTGTGACCCTACCAACTATAGAACTGAGCAAACAAATGCTGACTAGGAAGATAGCGCCAAACCAGTGCCTTAACAATAAATACCATGGGCGACATTCTCGATTATTTAAGATATCGAAAATTCTAGAATTCGATAACCACCCCACGTAGATGAAATCTGATTCTCCGAACATCCAAAACCTCGATAAGTGTCACCAAATTTGTCGCCAAAATGAACAAAATTCTTGAAAATATCACCAAAAGTCACATATTGAAATCTAACACTGTTAAGTACCAACCTGTTCACCAGAGTACGGCAGTGTATGGTAAATTTGCAAAATCGTAAATGTTTTGTTTAATTTTCGCCACAAGGGGGAGTGAGCTGTCGCACAAGCCCTGGGCATGTTGGTGTGTAATGAATAGTGTGTGTGCGAGCGGTGGCCCAATAAAATGTTATGCTATATTCGCAATGATCCGTCGTGTTTAACCCATTTAGGATCGCTCCATGTTTCCTTTATTGGAAATGCACCAAACAGTTTTTTAACACTTTTTAGAACATTAATTACACAAATAAGTTGTTTCCATAAAATTAAATTTATTTTTACGAGAGTTACAAAACGTTGCGTTTTCGCAACATCAGTCCAAAGCGGTATAAAAATTTTAAAAATATAAAAATTTAAAATAATAAAATGTTTTTAAAAAAATTTAAAATCTTCGAAACATTTCGCATGAATAGGTACATTACACTAATTTCATACAGTAATTGTTTGACTTTTGCAGTGTTTACACTTTTTTTGTTTATTTTCACTATTTTTAGTAATAATATAGCCCATACCGTCTTTCCGAGTTTCGTTGAGAATTAGATTTTGAATTGAAGGTGGTCTTCCAATATGTGAAGTTTCAGGTAAAACACAATTCATCTGCATTCCTTCAAGCTTTTTATCAAAAATATGGCTCTCTCAAAGATATAGATCAATGAAACTCTAATAAACTTATTTTACAATTCATTACATCCATGTAATGAATCTCCATTTTTCCCATACAATATGCTCCTTTTTCTTACTATATTGCTTACTTTTACATTTATTAGAAAAAAAATGTCGATTGCACCTACAATGTCTTTAGGGGATTCGACATTTTCACATAAAATATTATCATCAATAGCTTCTTCATCCGTCAAATCACCCGGATCTGGAGGGAGAATGAAGAATTATAGTTCATCATTAGCTTCTGTTGAGGACGATTCTGAAATATCATCACCATCTAGCCCACGAAAATACCCCAATGTCTCTTCCAATGTCAAAAATCGCTTTTTTCTAGAGACAAACTTATCCGAAATACAAACAATACCAATTTACTGCATAAAAAACCAGGCAGCACTAAGAAAACACATTGGAAATAAGTAATACACATTGGACTGATGTTGCGTTTTCGCAACATTTTTAGAAATATGAATTGAGAAACATAAAAACAAAAATTATGATTTACCCGTTGAAGTCATTTTGTTCTTTAGTCTCTAGTAAACTCGGAACAAGCATCAAATCAGGAATTTAACATGTGCTGCTATCTAAGGTTATTATTTGAAATTAGTCATTTTTTTCCCTTTCAAAACACCAGAAAAAAACAATTTTTTGCAAGTGCTAAAAGCGGGCAAATGTGGAAACAAAAAATTTATTATGATCAATTAAAGTATAGAGAATAAAATAAAAATGTTACTTCAGACGTACAAAACTTAGAACATTCCTTTAAAAAATACAGAAATTAATGTTGCGTTTTCGCAACGCCAGTCTTAAATGGGTTAATGATTGTACTATCTTATTATCCTACATAATTTGAACCTCCGGCTCGATGGACCACAAATTATGTAGGAAAACAATATAGTACAACTCATATATATATATATATATATATATATATATATATATATATATATATATATATATATATATATATATATATATATATATATATATATATATATACACACACACATTCAAACACACATGCATACACTTCTAGATATACTTTTATTTCCTGCAGAAACCAGCCTTCAATCATGTGCAGAGCTGTTAAGCTCCGCTTCCAAAGTGGACTGGGGCTCTTTCACAACATATTAATGACATACATTCCTTTCAACTCCCATAAATGCTCACGTACCATTCATAATGTTTGAGGTGTATTTCATGCGTGACAGTGTAAGTAATCTTTAGCGTGCATATTCTTTTATATATCCTTTCCGCATGCAAGTGCCTCTGTTGCCTACGACATAAAATATTTAGGCTCCGAGTGTTCACCTCGTATTTATATATTTATATGACTGCAATCCCTTGGATATTGGAAATCCGATGAGAAATGCCGAAAGGAAAATGTGACTCAATGCATAAGCGGATTACTGATTTCGAGCTATTAGGGATTTCGGCGGAATCTGATTAATCGAAACAGGATAGCTCTCCTCTCTGCCAGATACAAAACTGTGTCGAATTGCAGAAATGCCGGGGTATTTTGGGTTGTGGGGGAGTTTGAGATAAGAAAAGTAACGAAACAGCCTCCTATTGCGTATTCTTAGACGTTTCCCAAGTTAGGTCGAAATTAATTTATTAGGCAAGAGGGCGTTTGTAAATTTCTGATATGCCATCCAAATTAATGTAGTGAAGAAAATATGTCAAAAATCATTTAAAACAGCGTTCCTTAAACTGTAGGTCGCGACCCCAAATGGGTCACAAAGCGAGATTTTGGGGTCGGGAAAATTTAATTCTGATATAATGTCAAATATTGCACCAATGTTTAATTTTTTATGTAGCAAAAAACACCCACATCCGTCTCATAAAAACGTGAATTTCTTTCGCTAATTTTTGTATACTTGAAACATGTATCAAAACTACTAATTTTCATACGTATATTGTTTACTAAAGAAATAAATTATTTATGAGAAATTATTTATCTTTATGTACTTATTTCCTGGGGTCGCGAAAAAATCTTGTCGATTAAGGGGTCATGAATGAAATAAGTTTAAGAAGTGCTGATTTAAAATATACTAAATAATGTTTTGCACTAAAATAAAGATAGGTTTGTCGACAGATTTAAATTATCTTACCTTGAGGTAATTTTTTAAATGGCAGTTGAATATAACCTAGGATTTGTTAGCGATGTATAAATCTCTCGTAACATTTTACGCTTAGCTGGATTGTATTAAATTTTTTTTTTATCGAATGAAAACTTTAAAAGCTTTCCAATTTAATTTTTTCTTCACTTGTAATGTCTGAGTATATGTATATGCAACAGAACAAAGAAGGCATTGAGAGAAAAATCACGACTGACGTTGGATTAAATTGTAATTTATTTCATACCTATTAGGAATTTTCTCCACTTATCGAACACTTTGGAAGGACATATTCAACATGTTCAATATCTTTTTGTGCAGATTTTAAACAGCTGCACTTGTAATAGGAATCTATTTTTCAAAATTGTCTTAAAATTGAGAAAAAAATAAGTTGCACCATCCCACATTCTAAAAAAAAAAAGAAAAAAAGAAAAGAAAAGAAAAAAAAGAACAAATTTTAAAGTATAGTCTCTTTGAATTAAGTTGAGAGATAAATTAAACATCTACCATAAAATAAAACGTTAAGTAAATAACGGTTTTATGATACGGATTGGTTTAACGTAAATTGGCTTCGCGCATTATGCATTGTAGCGAACTGAGGTTCGTAGTGTCAACCAGAAAATGATTTAAACACACCAGGTATACATCACTCATTACATAAACAAAACAAAAGCAATTTATTAATAAAGTTGATGATGATGAGATATGTACACTGCACAGATGTAAGATGAACTTCGTAACTGAAGTGATCACACTCGATTTAATCGGCGTGGGGCGGAGTAAGAACACAGAAGTCCGCTAGGCTAGCAGAACGGGCTCTGCTTCAATGATGAAGAAACGGCACTTCTCCTGACGGGAAAGGGCTCCCCAATAATATCAACGGCGGTGATCACTGCACGCACCCGGTAGCGATGAAAATATTAAATTAAGGAGAAAGGACTCCTCACTGGAAAATAAGGTAGCAAAGGCTCCTTCCACGAAGACTGGTCTCCGACAAATTAGTGGAGTATGTTTACTCCTGCAGGGACTAGATCGTCGCTGCAAACAGTCACAAGGGACTCTGAACCGGTAAGGGCGGCAAACCCGGCTGCTCTTAGAACTGGATCCGCTACGTGTCAGGAACTAAAAAGACGCAAGCCACGACTGAGGGGTCCATTCTCTTTTTATAGAAGACCTCCACCGGATATTGCATCACTCTCCAGAAAGTCGAACGATCTAGAACAAGTGAGCAACGGAAATGGGTTTCCTGGGGCGATAATGAAATATTTTCCCCGGGTCTAAAGCGGCCGCCTTTTTAGTTTGTCCTCCAAGCCACTTCAAAGAGTCTCAAAAGGGCCGCTTCGGTAAAATGCGAAAGGCACGAGTCCTTTTGTTTAGGCACGCGACGCCTCCAGGATGCTGCTTAACAATTGATAGTTCATGAATGAAAGCACCTGGGGGGTCTCCTGTCATTTATAATAAATATCAGCGGCGTCACCCGGTGGCGATGACTAAATCAAGAAAAATGACCACGTCCCCTAAGGTCCTGTGGAACAAGTCTATCGGATGAACAAAAGGAAAATTGCTGTCAGCATATTGCCACCCAAGTCGGAAATCTTTTGATGAGTCTCAGGCCGAGATAGAAGAATTTCTTTTGTTAACGGAGGGGTTGAAATGCAATACTCTACATAACCCCCCTGCCGTTAAAGTTTTCAATGTGGTTGCATATTGAAAACCAACGTTTCGTGTGGGTGGTTCCCAATTCTGCTATCTAATGTACCAGTTCCAACAGTTTTTTTTTTCTACTACACAAAAAAAAATACACAATTCTAACAAGTACGTACACATGCACTAACTGGGTTACTAAATACAAACACAAATAAATTCATGGTACTAACAATTAATTCTCTAGGTTACTACATTTAAAAATCTAGGTAATTCGCGGACGTTTAAGGAATGTATCTGCTTAAAGCGTCAGCGTTTGTATTCTGTCTTCCCGGCTTGTGTTCTACCCGAAAACAAAATTGCTGCAACATAAGTTGCCACCGAAAAAGACGGCCATTTGAACTGGCATTCTTCTTGAGCCATACCAATGGGTTATGGTCGGTCACGATTTTGAATTCGCTTCCGTCCAGATAGTAGTGAAGTTTTTTTAACGCGAATATGATCGCCAAGCACTCTTTTTCTGTGGTGCTGTATTTCCTTTCGGGCTCAGAGAACTTCCTACTCAGGTACAGGATAGGATGTTCCTTATCACCTATTTGTTGGGCCAACACTACCCCCGCTCCCAGATCGGATGCGTCCGTTTGGACAATAAATGGAACAGAAAAATCAGGAGCTCGTAGCACAGGTGTTTTTATAAGAGCGTCTTTCAAAGTGGTGAACGCTGCCTCGCAAGCTTCGTCCCACACAACCGCCGCGCGTTTCTCCCGTCCTTTTAACGCATCGGTTAAGGGGGCCGCTATCATAGAATAATTTGGAATATAGTGCGCGTAATACCCAGTGAGACCCAGAAATGCCCGTATACTCGTCTTTGTCTCTGGCCGGGGAAATTCCCTAATGCATTTTACCTTTAATTCGGCGGGATTTCGATAACCTCCGCCGACCATGTGCCCCAAGTATTTTACATGGTTTTGGGCGAACCGACATTTCGATGATTTGATTGTGAGCTGCGCTTGCGCTACACGACTTAACACGATATCTAAATGCTTCAGATGCTCGTCCCAGGTCTTAGAAAATATCGCGATGTCGTCGATATATGGAACGGCATACTCCTCACACCCATTTAGAACGTCAGCCATGAGCTTACTGAAAAAGAAAGGTGCGTTTTTAAGCCCGAAAGGCATCCGCAAAGGCCTGAATGTCCCGAATGAGGTGACAAAAGCCGCAATGCGTTGGGCCCTTTCTGTCAAGGGGATTTGCCAATACCCCTTTGCAAGATCGAGTATTGTTATGAAATCAGATCCTGCAACCTGCTCAACCCTTTCCTCTATGTTGGGGAGGGGGTAATATTCGGTGCGAATTATTTCGTTCAACCTACGATAATCAATACAGGGTCTCGGCTCACGACCATCGGTTTCTACCAAAATGATAGGCGAGGTATAATCAGACTCACCTACTTCTATCACTCCTAATTTTAACATTTTGTCAATCTCCAACTTCAAGATTTCGTTCTGTCGGTGTGACGTTTTGTATGGTCTAGACCTAACGACCTTATCCGAGATCAGCTCTATGTCATGCGTAACTTTCTCGGTTTTTCCTGGGTTATTAGAAAAAATATTTGCATGGCTACACAATAATTTCTTTAATTCCCTTTTTTGAGTGAGATTTAGACGAGCGTCAAGTTCGCTCTCGCGCACAATCTCCTCGTAATCGAAATCGGTAGCACCGGTTTCAAAAACGTGGATTGCGAAATCATCCTCAGTACCAATTTCGACTTTACCTTCATAAACCCAATTTATAGTTTCGGGACGCCTGATATAGGGCTTCAGCATATTAATATGGTAAATGCTGGATTTCTGTCTAGGTCCGGGAGTTTGCACTCGATAATTCGTCTCGGATATGCGAGCTTCAATTTTCGCTGGGCCTATCCACTTCGGCGCCATCTTGCTAGGTCGAGATAAAGAGAAAATCAGAACTAAATCTCCAACCTCGAAATGCCTTTTAACTGCGCTCTTATCATACGCTTCCTTACGCTTAGATTGTTCTTCGCCCATTTTCTGGGCAGCTAATTCTCGCGCTCTTTTTAATCTATTCACTAGGGTAAGGACGTGCTCTGTCACGGGTCTCTCTTCCTCACAACCTCCCATCCAACCTTCGTACAATAAAACTTCGGGTGTTCGTAGGTTTTTTCCATACAAAAGTTCGGCCGGTGAGAATCCCGTACTATTATGCGTTATAGTCCGAATCGCGAGGAGCGAGGCTGGTAAATGACGTTCCCAACTCTCCCCGTTTTCCAAACATAGGACCTTTAACAGTCTCTTAAGTGTTCGGTGGAATCTCTCTACAGGGTTGCTTTGTGGATGCCCCACTGAACTATGCGTCACTTTGATGCCGAATTTCTCAAAAAATTCGCACGTTAACTCGCTCGTAAACGACGTGCCATTGTCGCATTGCACCTCTTTCGGGAACCCGGTTCTACTGAATACCTGCAACAAAGCATCCGTGACAGATAATGACCTTAGGTTTTTCACGGGAATTGCTTCCGGGAACTTTGAAGCTAAACATATAGCGGTGATTAGGTACTTATTTCCATTCTCAGATTCGGGCAGAGGTCCGCAAGCGTCGATGTTTATTTTGACAAATGGCTCGCTAATTATAGGCGTTAATCGCATGGGGAATCTCTTAGTATCTTGAGCATTCCCTATGCGCTGACATGCGTCGCACGACCTCACGTATTCCTCCATTTCTTGGTAACATCGGGGCCAAAAAAACGATTTGGCTAGCCTCTGTTTCGATTTCGTCGCACCTAAATGAGCATTTGTTGACTCATGGCATACTGCCAATAGTTTTTTCCTGAATACCTGTGGGACAACTAAAAGACTTCGTGTATCCCCAAAGTGGTCCCTCTGTTGTTTACACAATAACCCGTTTATCACTACATAACCCTTCTCGCCGGTTTGACTTGGACTTTCGACTTTTTTTAACAATGCGGCCAATTCTACACATTCCCGCTGTGCGTCTGCGAATTTCTCTGGGGAAACATTTAATAGACTCAACGCTGGGTCTTCGCGGTCGAGGGGGGGTAAAACTAACAAATTCGCCTGTTCCTCCCTTTCCAGTTGTGTCAAAACGATTGACTCCCCATCTGAGGGACTATTGTCCGAACGCTCTCGAAGAGAATCGTTTGACTGAAGCGTCTGTGTACAGCTCTCTTGACATTTGGAACGCGAGCGCGTTATTGCATTGATTTGCATGCTCTTAGAGTTTTGTTGACCCTGTCTTAGAAGAGCTGCCGTTTGATTTCCCAGTATGTATCTTTGTTGATTTGACCTGTCGCTAATGACACAGGCCTTTGTTGTTATATTTCCATACTGGGAGTTCAGAATTACGCGCGCTAGGGGCACGTTAATGGCACGAGTGTCTAACGGCTGAGTGAGCCAGACTGTTTCGCCGAGGTAGTCGTCGGGCGAAATAAATCTTTTACAAACCAGATCAATCGTACTACCCGTATCTCTAAGTATCTCACATACCTGGCCGTTCAAAGTCCCTATACTCACATATGGTTTTAAGGGATCTGTGATTTCCAAATCGGCACCTATGGAGTTAACCTCTTCTTTTTTTGTTAATAACGGACACTGGGGCCTAATATGCCCGACCTCGTGGCAAAAATAGCACTTAATGTCTGTCACACGCCTTTTGTCGAACTCTTTATGGTTCCATTCTTTACGGCGGTTTTCTTTTGGGCGAGGGGAGCTCACCTTATCTAAATTTCGTTCGGGTTCGTGTTGTTCGGGGGGTTTTTCAACTTTCTCTCCCGTTTTTACAGCCCCAAACATTTTCCGTTGGTCGGGCGCGCGTCCCTCGAATTTCTTCGGTTGGTTGGGGGGCTTACCTGTTTTTCTGATAAGCTCAAACTGATCCGCGTCTTTGACCAAGGTTTCAGGGGACGTGTAATTCTCCCAATCCCTTATATTTTGCTCCCGGATTTCACTTCCCATTTTCCGTTTCAATTGGTCGACCAGAAAGAGATCTTTTAACGACTCAAAAGTTGTAACACCGAGACCCTCTAACCAACCTTCGAAATACGTCTTTATTTCGAAAAGATAATCTTTCCATAGGGTTCCTGGCTTACGCTGGTGTCTAACAAACTTCTGACGAAAAGCTTCAGGACTGAGCCTGAATCGCTCGAGAAGCACGCTCTTAACATGGGAATATTTTTGTGTGTCCTCGACTTTTTCCCGTAACACAATGGCCGCTACTGATAATGGTAACAGGCTAATTAAACTGCCTGACCATTCAGCTTCCGGTATTTTTAAATGCTGTGCCTGCCGTTCAAAAAGGCAAAGGTACAGGCTTATATCAGTTTCTTCCGGGTCGAATTTTTGCATTATGTGCCTTAATGAGTGTCCCGCAGGTCTCGGAGGACTAACAGACGGGCTTTCTTGGGGGGCTTCCCTACTGAGTCTTAATTTGGCTAGCTCAAACTCTCGCTCTTGTTGAGCTAACCTATCCTCCCGTTCTTGTTGAGCTAATTCATCTTCCCGTTTTTGCCGGGCTAACCGTTCTTCCCGCTCTCGTTGCTCGTTTTCTATACGGGTCTCCATAATTTCAGCTAACAACCCTTCAGCCAATTTTACATTGTAATCTGCTGAACTTTCAATTTTTTTGATCATCTCAAGCTTCAGCATTCCCAAATCTACCTCACAACTCATTTCTATAGCGAGGTTAACTAAGTCCTCTTTCTTTGCACGAACAAGAGAACCCATGTTTGACAGAATACAAAGCTATTTCAATACTACACAGAATAATACACACTATTATAAACCCTGAGGTAGTAATTACATTAAAACCTGAACACAAAATGCAACTACACAACACAATCAATTAACGTACACATGCAATGTAATAACAAATATGAACTAAATTACTTTTAAAATTCCGCTTGCGATGTTACTATTTTAAGGTTCATAAAAGATAAATCACTTTGCTTTTAGCATATCACAACAATACACAATGCAAAATAGTTAAACACAATGTAGTTACACTATTTCTTTTTGAGCACAGTTACATTCCTTAATTTCTGAGAACTAATTTAACACACTACTATTTCAATAACAATTCTACTTTACACAATAACACTAGTTCTTATTTTACCTCAAATTAATAATTTTTAACACCTTTTAAGTTCAGATCAAGCTATTAATTACGGTTATTAAATTCAACAATTTAATTCTCCTACTTCTGAGAAAACAACCAAAATATTAATTACTAAACTACTGTTGGATACCAGCACAAAAGAGAAACAGAATGGTACTCACAATTTGATGTGAAGACTGGCATCTAGTTGGCACTGCAGCAAGTTTATCAGATGGCACAAGAACGTCAAACGTCCTACTCTAATTCACAGGATACACACACCCGCGATAGCACTTTCACACAGTCTCAGTTCTGAAACACGCGCGAATGTCACTAAGGAAATTAACACTGCAGCAGTTTAGCAGATTTCACAAGAACGTCAGCCGCTCTACACTACTTCACAGGATACACACCAGCAATAGCACTTTCGCACAGTCACAGTTCTGAACACACGCGACTGTCACTAAGGAAAACAAAATGTTCTTACTGTCGCTTTTTTTTTCGTCTAAACGCTGCCACCAAAATTATGAATGAATATATACCTTCTGTAGCGAACTGAGGTTCGTAGTGTCAACCAGAAAATGATTTAAACACACCAGGTATACATCACTCATTACATAAACAAAACAAAAGCAATTTATTAATAAAGTTGATGATGATGAGATATGTACACTGCACAGATGTAAGATGAACTTCGTAACTGAAGTGATCACACTCGATTTAATCGGCGTGGGGCGGAGTAAGAACACAGAAGTCCGCTAGGCTAGCAGAACGGGCTCTGCTTCAATGATGAAGAAACGGCACTTCTCCTGACGGGAAAGGGCTCCCCAATAATATCAACGGCGGTGATCACTGCACGCACCCGGTAGCGATGAAAATATTAAATTAAGGAGAAAGGACTCCTCACTGGAAAATAAGGTAGCAAAGGCTCCTTCCACGAAGACTGGTCTCCGACAAATTAGTGGAGTATGTTTACTCCTGCAGGGACTAGATCGTCGCTGCAAACAGTCACAAGGGACTCTGAACCGGTAAGGGCGGCAAACCCGGCTGCTCTTAGAACTGGATCCGCTACGTGTCAGGAACTAAAAAGACGCAAGCCACGACTGAGGGGTCCATTCTCTTTTTATAGAAGACCTCCACCGGATATTGCATCACTCTCCAGAAAGTCGAACGATCTAGAACAAGTGAGCAACGGAAATGGGTTTCCTGGGGCGATAATGAAATATTTTCCCCGGGTCTAAAGCGGCCGCCTTTTTAGTTTGTCCTCCAAGCCACTTCAAAGAGTCTCAAAAGGGCCGCTTCGGTAAAATGCGAAAGGCACGAGTCCTTTTGTTTAGGCACGCGACGCCTCCAGGATGCTGCTTAACAATTGATAGTTCATGAATGAAAGCACCTGGGGGGTCTCCTGTCATTTATAATAAATATCAGCGGCGTCACCCGGTGGCGATGACTAAATCAAGAAAAATGACCACGTCCCCTAAGGTCCTGTGGAACAAGTCTATCGGATGAACAAAAGGAAAATTGCTGTCAGCATATTGCCACCCAAGTCGGAAATCTTTTGATGAGTCTCAGGCCGAGATAGAAGAATTTCTTTTGTTAACGGAGGGGTTGAAATGCAATACTCTACAGCATGTAACTTACCTAATTTGATATGCTCTGCATTTCTGATGGTATGAAAAATATAAGAAATTTCTGATTATTTAACCAATTTTACAATACTATAATACCTATCTGAAATGTTCAACAATTTTTAGGGAATGAGCAAAATCATTTGGAAATTTCTTACATGATTGAAATTAAATATATCCCACCAATTATGACTGGTTAGAAAATCGGTGATACATGCTCCATGGTAAGGTGATATTGGTTAAAGTGTAATCGACATATCCACTCGCGATGATCTGAAAGATCGACGAAGACTTTCTGAAATGACATGAAGCTTCTACTAGCCAACTAGTTATGGCTGCACTCGTTAGTTAACATTAATGATGGATTAACGCATCATACACAAATAAACTTTGTTATGCACACAGTAGTAAGCCACAGAAAACGAGTCAGAATGTCCATGACATTATTTCTTTACTGTTAAAAGATTTTACATTAAATACACCGTCTTAATACAAAATCAGGATCGAAAAGACATTCAGATGAAACATACTATTCTGCTTGAAATAAATTACAAACTATCTGTGTATTCTTTAGCTAAAGAAGAATGGTCAGGACGAGCCCTGGGCAATTGAAGAAACCGGAGCGAATAGAATACACAATTTCTTCGGACAAAAATATTTTGATGAACACTTCGAAGCAGTGGACTAGCTACCATATTCAAGAGACCTCTATCAGATTAACTTATTAGTGAGCCATACCGCAAAAAAATAAGAAATTTCATCTCACAGCTAAGAAAAGTTGTAAATGGTTATGTTGATCCCTGTGTTGCTTCCAGTCACTTTGGAGTAGGAAAGCTTACACCAAGTCCAAAGGACCTAGGTCCTTGGCGAAGGGTAGTAAGCAGCTTCACTTTAAGGCGAGGTACCACTAGGGCTGAATTCTGACTTGACCTCGAACAACGGCCCTGTAATTTTGAACCGAGTCAAGTGACGAGACCGGAACACTTGACCCCGCACCTCCAGAGGTAAATTTGAGAACTTGGAGGACATTGTAGCCACGACCTATTTTACGTGCCCCGGCCACCATTAGTGAACACAGCGGTGGATTTGCAGCGACGAGTATCGAAACAGGGACGTTCAGATCGCTGGCTCGACGCCTTTGCCAACCGGACCACCGCACTATGTTGATCCCTGTAGAGACCATAACCCTTCAGATCAGATTTTTAACTCTCCTAACGCCCCAGAAATTTTAAACTTTTTCTTAACACTTTGTTTAAATAAGAAAAGCCACTCGACAGTTATAAAATTGAAATTTACCGAATTTAAGTTTCAATATTTCCCTAAATAACAAAAGGTGAATGTCTCACGACAAAGTGCCTCCACATTAGGAAAGAAATAATAAATAAATAAATAAATAAATTCACATTAATTTACAATATTTTAGTACGGTATCCAAGCAATTGTTAGAACTTCTAACATAACGTCTATAATAACCCTTAACAATGACCATTACCTCTCAAAGATAAATGGTAATCTCAGTTTTTTATATAATTTTTTTAACGTTTTGCATAGATAAGGGGGATTAAATATATTTTGTTTCATTTTAATTCGCAGTTTGCAAGATAGATGCCAAACCAAAATAAATGATACTCTACTGATATTTATAAATAAGTACTGCTGAACGCTATTATTAATATCAATAGAGATAAGATAACTGTAAGAAATATATTCTAAGTTAATTGGAGGAAAGTTTTTAAAATTCTTTTTAGTCCAGAAATACATATATGGAAAGCTATCAATAGATGCAAAGTACGTCCTAGAAAACAAATCTATATTAATCTTTATGGAATTTTACCAGGAAACAAATGTATCAAGTATACTTGATATGTATCAAGTGTACTTGATATATTTGTAAACAAACTCTTTGTCCGCATACTAATATTTTAAGTAGCGTCATCAATAAAGAGCGAACTCTTAAGGCGTACTATTTTTGGTTGGATTACAAAACTATCAGGAATGATAAACGGTTTAATTTCTCAACTCAATTTATTTCAACTCACACTTAAACACAGGATGACTACACGTTAACGACAAACACAATCAATCTTCACAGGTTAGCCCGAGCTCAGGAAATTATTGATAATGCAAAATGCAAATATCAGAAGACGCAGAACTCAGAAACTCCAAACAGATAAATTCGTTTAATTTCACGTTAGGAAAACAACCCAATGCTTAACTCCTCACACTTATCAAACAAATCTCTACAAGGTCTTCAATTTATATATACCTTATCGAAAATGTCAGCGAACAGGAAATTTGTTTCAAGAATCCCCCCAAGAACTTCGGGGAAAACGCATTCCGCCGAAGTAGAGCCTTCAAAATCCAAGTTCAAGGCGAATTAGCTGTCAATAAACCGAATTCCGAGCCATTACTACCGAACCGAACTAATTCCCCTGTGTCCGAAGTAGGTGCTTACGGCCCAGACACCCTTGTACGATCTGTAATTACGACGCTAATTACGTGTTAGGCAATTATAGTCGTTCACACGTTCTGACAGGGATACGTCGATGATCAAAGGTGCCTTTATTATCCTTTTTGATATCTCCTCTGTGATACTCGTATGGAACGGAGACTGTTAAATAGGAAATTACGATCGTGGAAGTCGGTCATTTTATCATAGAATGCGTTGGAATTAAGATATTAATTTATGGCATCTCATATATACGGGATTGGTCTGTATGTTACCTATGGGTGTGATACACACACGATTTTAACAAAAATTAAATACAAACAAAAAACATTTCTATTTAGTTTAAATGAACCTAAATGGGTATTTTATGTGAATTTTATTTTAATAACATGAAATTTAATTCAATATTTTAAATTTCTCAGTATATATATATTGGATGTATATGTTTTGCTAATAAAGTGTATCTATTGGTATATGCATTTTTACATCCAGTGTAAATTTTGTATTTCCAATACAAATACGGATAGGTATTTAAAATATTGAATTCCCCTCTATATATGTTTTGAATGTATGTATTGGTATTTTAGTTGTTGTTTTTGTAGCTAATGACCCCTGGTTGGAGGTTCCATTCACCAGGTTCTAATAGGATATTGGGCTGAAAGGGGCGACTCCTGTTTTGAATTAGCCCCACAAGGGTCGGAGTCAGACTTGGCTAAATGGCCGGTCCCGTAATTTTGAACCGAGTCAAGTGACCAGACCAGAACACTTGACCCCGCACCTCCAGAAGTAAATTTTGGAGCTTGGAGGACACTGCAGCTACGACCTATTTTACGTGCACCGGCCAACATTAGTGAACACGGCGGTAGATTTGCAGTGACGACATCGAACCACGGACGTTCAGATCAATGGCCCGCTGCTCTTGCCACCTGGGACACCGCGCCAACGGTATTTTAATTAAAACATAGGTCTACAGGGTGCAGGTAGTCTTGGACCTCGGTTTCACACTTGTAATATGTTCCTCGGCAAGGCATAATCGATGACTACACTGGAGGGAAAAGAATTCCCGAAGAAAAATTTCTCAATTTTTCCTGGTGATTGAAAAAGTGCAGTCATCCAGCTCACGTAAGAAACAACCATCACAGGGAGCACATAACATGTGCGAAACACGTCTGTGAAGTTGGCCCCCCGACATTGAGATATCCAAATTTTGAAAACGGCATTCGTTTGAGCGTCGTTTGAGCGTGTTTGAGCGCCAAAAATTTTCGTTTGAGCGCCATTTTAAAAAGAGTTATGAGCATTTCATTTTTTGGCGGGAAAAACTCCTAGCCCCCCCGACATTGAGATATTTAAATTTTGAAAACGGCATTCGTTTGAGCGTCGTTTGAGCGTGTTTGAGCGCCAAAAATTTTCGTTTGAGCGCCATTTTTAAAAGAGTTATGAGCATTTCATTTTTTGGGAAACTTATGTCCAAGGGTACCTTTATGTTTGAGATGTATATTTTTGCTTAGTGCTCAGCTTCAGTGGCACACTTTTTCCATTTTGTCATCGTGCCCTAAATTTTGTACCCCAATTCGTGATAGACTGAAACGGTCTGGATGGCTGCACTTTGTCAGTCAACTGTAATAATTTAGAGAAATCTCGCATTAGGAATATCTTTCCCTCCACTATTGTCATCGATTATGCCTTACCCAAGAGTAACGTAGCAAGTGCAAAACGTAGGTCCAAGGCTACCTGTAAGCGTGAGACGTATATTTTTGTTTATAAGATCCGTCTCTTTGGCTTGCTCTATGCATTTTGTGAGGTTTTAGCTTGATTGTAAAACGAAAATCGTGCGAAAATTGACAAGGAAAAGATGATTTATTGAGATCATTTTACTTGAGAACTGAGGTAATACAGTAATTTTATTAGATATTTTTTAACTAAATATTTTTTAAAGACTGGATGTCTAAATGAGAAAATTTATATGGTTAAAGATACATTATCAAAGTATTTTGTATAAAAAGGTAAAATCAAGTGGCAGAAATAGGAATACGAAATAGGAAAATCTCTAATAATTTAGAGAAAATTCGCATTATGAATATCTTTCCCTCCACTGTTGTCATCGATTATGCCTTACCCAAGAGTAACGTAGCAAGTTCAAAACGTTGGTCCAAGGCTACCTGTAAGCGTGAGACGTATATTTTTGTTTATAAGTTCCGTCTCTTTGGCGTGCTCTATGCATTTTGTGAGCTTTTAGCTTGATTGTAAAACGAAAATCGTGTGAAAATTGACAAGGAAAAGAGGATTTATTGAGATCATTTACATGAGAACTGAGGTAATACAGTAAATTATTAGATATTTTTTAACTAAATATTTTTTAAAGACTGGATGTCTAAATGAGAAAATTTATATGGTTAAAGATACATTATCAAAGTATTTTGTATAAAAAGGTAAAATCAAGTGGCAGAAATAGGAATACGGGAAAGATGTGTAAAAATGTTCACTAAAAATATAAAAGACTTACGGTGACTTTCATCCTTATGTTCCGAGGCAAAAAAAAAACTTCATGCAAATGTTGAAATTTTTTATTTAATATTCCGCCTTTTTTATTCTTAATGCAAAACTTTCGATAATGTTTAATTCTTGGAGAGAATCAGAAAAGCGTGCCTGTATAATAAATCAACGTACAGCAAAGTTCATTTTTCTCCCGACACCGACTAGACTGCGTTTTAATATCCTGCTGTACTGCGCGAATGATTTATTAGAAAATCCTCGACGTTCGAATATACATATCTCCAAAGAGCCACTCCAATCTAAAAACGCTCACTTCACATTTTTTTCCGCTACCCTTTTGTCCCTTAATCTGCATAATGGGCGAAAGCGGTTTACAACTTACTTCCTCCGACTTGCCGCTTCCCCCTGCTGAAAACAATAAAAGTGTCCCCCGAAACTAAACAGATGAACAAAACCTAAGCGGATAGCAAACACCCGATGACAGGTGGGATATCATATTTCATACCCCTTGCGTCAACCAGTTTCTCGCGCGGGTGCCATAACCCTAAAAGTTCCGCCAAATTTACGACGTCCCATTAAAGTTCGGGAACTCCGACGGTGGTTCCCGCCATGACAGACGAGACTTTTGTTGAAAAGGGAGGAAATTGCTGGGGGGGGGGGAGAGGGACTTCCCCTTTGAGCCCCCCTTCTCCGCTTTTCCCCCCATCGTTCGCGTTCCAGAACATCCCCTGAATGACAAACACTCGTCCCATCCATAAAACGTACGCGTTTTAGCTTCTTTGACCTTGCAATTAGTGGTTCTTTTGTAAGAAGGTGGAATTCGGGAGTGATGCATTACATCTGCGGTTAGAATTCTACCGGAGTTTGCGGTGGAATCGCCTTGGTATTTCTAATTTAATTCTGTGTCTATCAATACATGGAGAGTATTCTACAGATATCGCAGCGAGATAAAAGGCGCCCATCCGTTTCCTGGTATTTCTAATTATGTGGGTACTAGGCATGTAGCTAAATGATGAATACCACCAGGCTGTGGGAGAGGGTGAATCGTACACTTCCTTGTACAGTTTCACATTTTGCGTGAAGTCTAAGACATTTTAATTTTGAAATTAGTTTCTTGTCGACGCAGACGAGTAATTATCCCAAGAAACTTGTTGCTGGAAGTTTGAATGCTTCAAGCATCGGGAGCGCACTTTATGATAGAGTAATTTCCTACGTAAAATTGCGAGTTGTCAGCTCTAATGCTTCAATGAATTTAAATTTACAAATTTTAATGACAAAGTATTACGATATAATTATGATATCTATCTAGAAAGGAAAAAAAAAATCCAGGTTTGAAACCGAGTTGAACAATACTCATTTGATAAATTTTTGACAATGAATGAAGAATGGGAAGCTATTACATAGTACCTCAGGTGATAACATTTTCTTTTTCCCTTTTTTTTTTTAAGGATAAAATAGTAGCCATTACAATTTCCTATATCAAATGGAGTTGTGGCTTTAGACATTAGTCTTTTAGGACACTTTAAACTTACATTTAGTAACTCTGTATACTATCGAATTTTCATGTGCTCTTACTCCGTAGGGCAGAAATTATGTTCATTCATTTATCTAGCAGTAAGTCATATAGGTAAAATTAAGAATCTGAGAAACTATAGTTTCTCAGATTCTGCTTTTATAAAAGCTTAAACTTACAAACATTATTGTTTCAATGATTATAAACTTATTTTTGTGTTAATTATAGACGCTGAATAATTCTATAAGTAACAAGTATAAAAGGAATGCTGCCGTAAATAAAAAAATATAAATAAATGTATCACTTTATTTTACAAATCATCTTATTTTCTTTTGGCGTGAAAATAAATTTTCATTGATTGCTACAAATTAATAAAGGAAATAAAAAAAAATCATAAGCATTTCAAATTTGTAAGCATAGATATAACTATAGGGGGAGGGATATAAATTCCCCCCAATTCAGTTGAGAAAAAAAACAATATATATATATATATGTGTGTGTGTATACTAGAAAAATTTTTTTTTTATCAAAAAACCCTATCCTTTATTAATTAACACTCAAATTGTTCATAATATAATTTGGCATTGTGAATTGGGCATGATTTTAGTAGGATTTAAGATGCAGGGTAATCCAAAAATTTTACATGCAGATCAAAGGGCGGAGACTAAAATTTACTTAACAATTTTGCTTAATAATACTTAAAAATTTTGTCAATATACTACGGAAAAAGTTGGTTTATAATGTAAAAACTCTAGAATTTCACAGGGGTAGGGCCTTCCGTCCCCTCCTCTTCTTTTACTGGTGTAGAATCCATACCTATCAGGGCTGACCCCCCCCCCCCCTTTATGAATCCTAGTTACGTCTGTACTTCCAGGTAGACAAACATTATCATATCCCGTTATCCAGATCTGTAAATCCTCGTGACCAAACACTACTCTTCGAAAGAAATAACTATGATTATAAAAATAAGAAAAAAATTAATGAATAATTATATTTTTTTTTCTAGTCCAATTCAGCTGCTATTCCTCTGTATAATTACAAAATAAGATAATAATCTAAGCATAACTGAGTCACACATTTATTTTCTTAGAAGTGTAGTTATGATATCTGTTTCAAAGTAATAATATAAAAAAGTTACACATGAAAGATGAATTATAATTTTTTTTTTCTTATCTCAGAAACTTTTCTTGGTAATTAATTTTGTTAGGGAAATCGTTGGTTTTACGAGACACTCGCACACCCCTGATATCAATTTGTTACAGGAATTTCTCGCCAAATAGGGTTCGTGTTAACAGTATGTGTGCAGATAAAGAATCCTGAAACCAATTAGACATCTAAAAGAAAACATCAAAATTCCTGCACGTTACGTGATTAATGGTCATAAACATAAATTCTTCCGTTTCATACTCTCTGGGTGATGGCATTTTTCCAGCTTTTTATGAGAGCAGTTCAATTGCTGGTTTATGCGTTTTCTCATTATTATCAGGCAAAATAATTTTCTATGTTTATTGTCCTTGCACTCCGTTTTCATTTTTTTTCTTTTTACTTGATACAGTGACCTCATATTTTGCATTTGTAATCACCCATACGAGTCCTCAATTCTCTCTCTCTCTCTCTCTGTATATGTATATATAAATATATATGTGTGTGTGTATATATATATATATATATATATATATATATATATATATATATATTCACAGTTGATTCCGGTAAATTGGACTACCGGTTATTAGGACCAGCAGGTTATTAGGACCAAAATGATCGCGCTCCGATGTGGTTGTATTAACCGGAATCGACTGTATATCAGGGCCCGATTTAGAAAATTCTTGACTATAGGCACAACTCGAGATGAGGGCCCCCTAACACAGATGTGTGCGTAAAATTTCCAAAATTGATACACAAAAAAAACATTAATCATGAATCGTTGTGAAAGTACCATTTAACCAAGAATTGGCTATTTGAAGCGTAGAAGCCTAGAATATTATCAAATAACAAAAAGCAATACAACATATTAACTTCATCATTAAAACACCAATACAATGCAACCAGAAAAAATTATTAATCCTTTATAAACACTATAACATATATATGATGTACCAATCAATCATATCGGAAAGGATAAACAAAAAAAAATTGCTATTGAAAAAGGTAAGATTAAAAAAAATTTGAATTGGGAATTTTTTCTTTTTTTACTTTTAAAATAAAAATTTTGGGGGGGGCCCTAGGCCTGGGCCTACCGGGCCTAATGGAAAATCAGGGCCTGCTGTATATATATATAGTATATGTGTGTGTGTGTATATAAAGGGGTTCGCGAAGAATTTTATGGGGTTTTTATTCAATTAAAATAGCGTTTCAATGAATTTCACAGAAAAAAGGTACAAAGCAAACACAGTGGAATCTCGATCTGTCGTTTTTCAAGGGACTGATTGAAATGAACGATAAATTCGGGAAAACGATTGATGCGGAAACATAACAAAGCAATATGATCATTGGGACTGGATAAAATGAACGGTAAATACGGAAAAACGATGGATCCGAAAACGATCGATCGAGATTCCACTGTAGTAGCATTCAAAGCGCAAATTCAGTTCGTTAGCAATCTACTGCCTATATTTGGTGGTAAATGAACATCGCAGTTACTTACTGCATACAGCGCAGAAATTCTAAACATCAGTTTGTCTTTCATCAGTCTGTGCTGTCACTTTTGGAATTACTGTCGTAGTTTACCTAATGGAATAAAGCAATTGAATTTGGGGGAAAGTTTTTCTATTTTTATTGTTATATAATTCTGAATCAATACGGTAGGTGCATTATTTTCTTTGAGGTTCTCTTCTGTTCTGTTCTGTTCTTGCTTTTACACACTTTTGCCTGAGTGATGAATGCTCCTTAATGTTCACCATTTGGTAAAACTTTGTTTTTGTTAAACTAAACACTGAGTTGGAATTAAATAATGAAAAATAGATTTTAGTGTTTTTCTTTATGTCTTAAAAGGCCTTTTAGAACATTAAAGGGCTCGAAAAAGGGTTGGGAAACACCGCTCAATAGAATATTTTTCTCAAGAAACTTTAAACCATTCAACTCTTTCCAGCTAAATAAGCTTACTTATTGAATTACGTAATGCCTTATTAAAACAAGTTGTTTTAACATTGGCGGTGTTTATTTGTATTTACCGCCAAATGAGTATGCAATTCAAAAGACATTTACATCAAGATAAAAGGAAAAAATAATAACAATAGCGGCATTTGACAGATGGTAAAGTCATCAACAGTTATTTACTGCCGCGGCTTGTCAAAGCTCAGCATCACCCAATTAACACTAACCGGTTTTGGGAAGGTCATTAAGGAACTTAAAAGACAATTTACGGTGCAAGGGACGTGGGAAAGAAGGAATGACAATTAAGACCGTCTCTGCTTGTCAGATTGAAAAAAATATATTATATTCTAAATCAAGGAATACGGCCATTTTGCTTCATGAAATAGTAGTACGGTTCCGTTATGCTTCCAGGTTTTGGGTTAGCAGGTTTTAAAGAGGCATTACTTGCAGGTGTGTCAGTGATAAGATATATCGTCCATCTTCGCAAGGTTAGAGGCAACATTTATGCTTCCAAAAAATAAGGTCATATTTTTTAGCGTAATAAATGCTCATGTCTTAATACTGTCACGAACGTTGGATTGTGTATATCACTTATGATAGCAGAAAAATAAAATTCATACGTACACCAGTTTATAGGTTCATCATTCATAACGTGATTAAAAGATGATAAACAACCTTCTCTTCACCCTGAATATTTTGTTAACCATTTTCTAAATTTTTAGGTTTGGTTTGGTTTGGAGATCTACGGTCATTTTTCGCTACACTTTGGCTGGGAACTACTGCTTAAAGCCTATTCCGAACAGCTACAAACATTCATGCCGATTGGGAGACTTGAACCCACAGACTCTGGCACCAAAAAAATCGTCCTAGCCATTCGGTCATCCATCGGCAACCATTTATATGAATCTCCTTCAAAGTATTCGAAATCTTTCTGTAAATAATATCTTCCCCCCTCCCAAACTCTTGCACTTTGAGTCATAGTTATTAGAAATATCAAATGTATGTTTTGCCCCCTTTTTTTTTACCTTGGCCGGATTCCGATGCTGGGGCATTGCGACTAACGTCTAAATTTTAATCCAGTTCTCTCCAACTGTTTCGTAGCATATCAGAAGTTATTAGACTTTTTTTCTTGGGGATTCATTAAATCCGTTGTATAAAAAATAAAAATTGAAACTGTAGATGAGATGAAGAAGCGTATCATTCAAGCAATTCGTGTAATAACTCCTGATATGTTACGAAACACTTGGAGAGAACTGAATTACCGTTTAGACATTTGTCATGTTACAGAAGGTGCACACATCGAAATCTATGATACTATGATCGAAATCTATGATTGATAGTAAAACTTGTTGAGACGTTTATAGAGTTTCTTTGCTCACTTCTACCCAGACTTGGGTGTATATAATTTGAAGTGGCACTCTATTTGAATTTTATACACTATACAGTTTATACATGAAACAATGTTTATTGAATTCGTTGCACATATAATTGGCTTTTACAGCAATAAGCATGCGTACTACTTGTACGGAATATAAATACAGCTTTCAAGAACAATATATTTTCTATACTCACGAACAGTAAGTCAAACCAGCAGTACTGCCATGTAAACTTCTGGCCCGCTAAGCACTAGCGCAGGATAACACCTTTTCAACCTTAACAACCTCCCCTTTCTTCTTAATGACGCTGCGTGGTATTTATACTAAGAGCGTATGCCGAAATTAGCATATCTGAAGCAGCTTCTTTAATTCATTCAAAAGTTCGATTCTTGTGAATCGAATCTTGTGTATACCTTACACGTTCTTTCAATATAAATATTTTTTAAAAAATTCTAATGGGTAGTTCCGTAAAAATAAATCATGACTTTTTGATACCCCAAGTAACACACACCGTTGGCCCAACCGCATATTTTCGTGGCATCGTTGGGGAATGGTTGCCGTTGGCAGAAATTCCAGAAATTCAGATGGGCCAACTGCAAATGAAAATGGTTGGGCCAACGGTTACAAAATGTGGTTGGCCCAACTGCAAATGGATGCGGTTGGGCCAACGGTTACAAAACATGGTTGGCCCAACTGCAAATGGAAGCGGTTGGGCCAACGGTTACAAAATATGGTTGGCCCAACTGCAAATTAAAGCTGTTGGGCCAACAGTTACAGAATGCATTATTCACTACGACAGAAACTGGTTTGGCGAATTGTTTGCACGTGTGGAGAAGAAATGAACGGTAAAAAGAAATGGATGTCGGCCATTCCATGTTCCACGTGATTGTAATATTACGAAGAATTCCAGAGTAAGTATATTATTTTATTAGTAATATACTTTTATTTAGTAAACAAAATGATGTACTTGGCTAATTAGTAGCATCAAGTAGTTTTCTAAAATGCATATCAAAATGAAGCGTAACTTGGTAAATTTAAGTAAAATGCTTTGTTAAACTTCTATAAAAACAGCCAAAGCTTTCCTCAAATAATAAATTTAACTACTGTAATTGTATTTGCTGTTTCTCTATTTTTAGAACACAATAAGTAATCTGTATATTTATAATCCTTTATAGAATGGTTGTATTTAAACTTTTTGAAATCATGGATGTGTTTATGTTATTTATTTTAAATGGTTGAGTTACTTTAGTTAATCGGATCGTTCAGAAAGTTTTAAATTGAATAGTTGATCAAATTTGGTGTTTACTGATGATTCTTACCTTGTACTTTCAGTAAGATTATTTCTAACTAGAGTATTTATAATAAAAACATTATGGTAAACTTTTATTTATGCTCAAATATCTGTTATTAAAGTTTACTGAACATTTTATATAAGAAGTTGAACATTTATTCTGAGTGTATTTAAGTTGTTTATAAGTTTATATCTCACAGTTTACTTCATAAATTTAGAAAACCTACTCTATTAAATCGTCAAATTTATAAAGAAGCGTCAGTTAATCACTAGCTTATGAATACAAGGATAAAATAGAATTAGCTGTCTGCTTTGGTGAAATTTCAGTAATTTTTCTCTCCTTACTATCAACTTAGCAATTGTATTTTATTTCAGTTTAAAATAATTGTCTGTCTCAGACTCGAACACGTATTTGATGTTAAATATTTTGTTTGAAAGTAAAATATCAATACAAAGTATTTATGAAATATGCAGATCACTCATTAAAATAATTCATTTGTCTTTAACATTTGATTATCTGCTAGTTATTGTAATATTTACATTTTAAGAAATTTTTGACAATATACTTAATAAAGTTTGTACATAATATTAAAGACTATTTATGAAGTAAGCTGATCATTCATTAAAATAATTCCCTTGTCTTTAAAATTTGATTAGCTGCTACTTATTATAATATTTACTTTTTTTAGCAATATTTTTAACAATATATATTATAAAGTTTGTACATAATATTATAGACTGTATTTTGACAATCCCATGGTATATGACTTATTTTTCTATTTTTAGCTGTCTATAAGATCATGTATTCAAGGAACTGGTATGCAGAATTGAAAATTCTGGAAATTTTTAGTTGACTGCCAGTCCTGATCTCATTAGTACCATAGATGAAAGAACTGGAAGTGTGGTTATCATCTTATGAATGATTGAATCTAGGTAAAAACTTGCTCTGAATTCTTGGCCTATTTGTATAAACTGAAGTCTTGTTCCTCACTCTTTTTTATTTTCCCTTGTTTCCTACCAGTATTATTTGATTCACTTTATTAAATATGTATTTTAAAATCATTATGTTAATGTGTTTTAAATTTTTAGTTATATCTAATTAGTACAGTATTTTATGCAGTAGTTTATGCAGCCTCGTGCTTAGTGAGTATCTAAAGCCAGATTTAAACATGTCGCTGAGAATGTACAGAAAACAATTTTAGATTATAAATTATCGCTAATTAATAGAGATTATGGTTACAAAAACCATATTTGACACATCTATAGATTAAAATTATTTTTTTAAGACCAAAAGGAAATAAATTGATGCAGTAGTTTTCTCTCCCAGACAGCCCAAAGAATCGGTCTGGTTTAGCAACTTAAATATATAGATACTGTGATGTTCAGTAGATAGAAAGGCATTAGTAGGTTTGATATTTTGTACCAACATTTGTAATTTTTTTTTATATTCGTAGAGTTATAAATATTGTGTAAAATTATTAAAGTGTTGGTTTTTTTTTTAAAGATATTGTGCTAATAAAAAGCTTTGTGTTGACAAACATACATTTACAAACTGTTGGGCTTTTGATGCTACAGAATTAATTTGACTTTTACTGAGAAAATATTGTTTACTGTGTGGTTAAGAGAAGGAAAATTTCACCTTAATTTTTTCAATGTTGTATTGGTAAAATGTATGTGGAAATTAATCTTATCTATCATATACTATAATGTCTTATTTTTCTAATTTTAATTTGGTTCAAATATTTCAAATTATTCTTTAATTTTCTGCTCTGTTAATTTATGAAAATAAACTTTGCTAAATACATACAAGCAGTTTAAGATAATTAGTTCCTATAATGTAAAGAAATTTCTGCCAATAGCTCTTGATATTTTAATTTTTCATGTCTAAATTTTAAGTAAGTTTTCAGAGAGTTGATATATTCATGTAAATAAATATGTACTAAAATTATTAAAGATCTGTGCAGTGTCTAATTTGCCTCTGATGTTAATTTAGTTTGCATATTTGAAATAGTTGTTTTATTTTGTACTTTGATAATTTAGCAAATAAATAAACCTTTACTGATACATACCTGAAGTAATAGTTAAGACAAGTTCATGCAACATGAAGAAATTTTTGATTATGAAGTAAATGCTAGGGTTAGATTTCATAATAAGTTAACTTGTTTCTAAAAAATTAAAAAAACTAACTTAATCAGGCATTTTTGTTTGACTGTTTGGTGCATATATAGCTATTTTTCTTTTGACTCATTTACTGTACTAATTTATTTTTATATTAACAGCTTCTGTCGGACTGGCTTACCAGGGAGAAGTCATAACGGAAAAATTTGTTGAAAACTTAATAAAGGGATTTTTCCATTTTTCGAAAGACAGAGAAGGAGGGAGAGATAAAAGAACTGTGTATTTCTGACAATGTAAAATTAAATTTTATTAAATTTTTTGTTAAAATAAAAAAAATTGATGAAAAGTTGTGTTTTATTAAAATTACTATAACATGCTTTATTAAGATGCTGTTTTAAAATATTAAACAAGGTAAGTCCAAAAATTGATATAAAAGTTTTATGGAAAGTTTTAAAAAAATCAGACCTCAGTTGTATATATTGTATCAGACCTGAAGACAAATCGGAAGATAAAGTGTTTATAAATATATATATATATATATATATATATATATATATATATATATATATATATATATATATATATATATATATATATATATATATAAATATATATATATATATATATATATATATATATATATATATAAATATATATATATATATATATATATATATATATATATATATATATATATATATATATATATATATATATATATATATATATATATATATATATATATATATATAATGGAAAAAATATTATATAAAGGTAATCTTACAAAAAGTATTTGTCATATTAACTCAGCATGAGTGTGCAATTTGACACCAGTTGATTATAATGGAAAGGTGTTTATTTAAAAAAAATTATATATGTAGTAAAGTGACTGATTAAAAACAACAGGTAGCATTGATATTATAAATTGTATATATATATATAGTGACATGAGATTTATAATATCACTAAGGATATAATCTATAAGATTTATTCTCTTTAAAAAGATATGAAGTGTTTAAAACACAACACTTTACATAAACAATGTCAAGCAAAATATAAACTGTTAAAAATAACATTAAAATTAAAATGTATTGTTGCTTTTTGTACATTTTAATATTTAACTATGGAAACTTTTTGATTTCATAAAAGAGTGAATTTTGCAGTTTTCAGACTACTTTTTGGGGAAAAGAGTTATACATTTTTCAACCCAGCCAACAACTCTTTGTTCATTGGGCTAATTTTCAAACTATTCAAGGGTCAATAGTTTGACATTTTGCTAATTTTCAGCAGACCGTTTACAATGGGGATTTCCCTTTTTGTATATTCAAAAAAGCATTTTTGAATACACTATTTTTATATAAATATACTTTAATATCCTATTTCATATATTCAAAATAGAATTTCGAATATACTATTTTTATATAAATATACTTTAATATCCTATTTTATATATTCAAAATAGAATTTCGAATATACTATTTTTATATAAATTATTTGTGGCTAAATACTAGAACTTAATAAACTGTTTAAAAAGGGGAAATCCTCTTTGTAAACGATCTGCTGAAAAATAGCAAAATGTCAAAACTATTGACCCTTGGATAGTTTGACTGTTGGCCTGATGAACAAAGAGTTGCTGGATGGGTTGAAAAATGCATAATAGCCCTAAATAAATTTAATGTAGGCTTACCTACAAAGTTGACTGTTGGGCCAACTGAATGCCTACTGTTGACCAACCTCGTGCCAACGGTCAAATCACTTAAATCCAACCGTTGGGCCAACAGAACGCCAACCGTTTCCCTACAAATCAAACCGTTGGGCCAACAGAACGCCAACCGTTTCCCTACAAATCCACCGTTGGGCCAACAGAACGCCAACCGTTTCCCTACAAATCCCACCGTTGGGCCAACAGAACGCCAACGGCCAAATCCTGTAAATCCAATGGTTGGGCCAACTGAATGCCAACCGTTGGGCCAACTGAACGCCAACCGTTGGGCCAACTGAACGCCAACCGTTGGGCCAACCTCGCGCCAACGGCCAAAAACCACCGTTGGCCAACCATGCCCAAAAGTGGTTGGCCAACGACTTGCCCTTTGGCCCGAATACCCTGCGTATGTATGTATGTATATATATATATATATATATATATATATATATATATATATATATATATATATATATATATATATATATATATATATATATATATATATATATATATATATATATATATATATATATATATATAAATTTTTCCGTTTTCTGTGTTCGAAGGGATTGAATAAAAATTCTCTTCAGAAAGTTCAGACAAAATACAATTTATTATTCTATAAATTCTTCATGCGCATACACAAATCCAATAGAAAACACGTAACAATTGTCTTCTATATAGCAGAAAACTCTAAAAACACAAGTCAGGATAACAGAGTCTTCAGCACAATACTCGCCTAGCGTGCTTTCAATACATTCAATTCTCAGCAGAAAAGAATACTCACTTAGTTTCAATGTCAATCTCAGGTATATTTATAGAATTCCAAAACGCCCCCTATCGGCCGCCAACTAAAAATCACTGGAACAGTCCAGAAAGGCCTAAAAGGTTGGTGACCATTTGGCGCTATATCGCCAAATTTGGTGACCAAAATAAGTCTCTAAATCCATCGCGAATTTGGCGATAACTCTCATATTTGGCGAGATTACATAGACTCGTAAAATTCGTAACATTATATATATATATATATATATATATATATATATATATATATATATATATATATACATACACGCATTATTTGATCAGGAAAATTTAAACTCTTATAAAGAAATTTATGATAATGGTGATATTTTGTTAGAGCTTAGGATAAATCAAATAAAAAACAAAAAAATATAGAACATAGAATATTTTAAAACGATTCACTTGAAACTATCGATATGCATTTTACTCTCGTAAAAGCAATTTTAAAAATAATAAAAAAAACCCACTTATTTAACAATTGCGTTTTGAAATTTTACCGAGCAATCCGATTTCCCTCTACTGCAACGAGTTTCAATGTTTCAATTTCACGTAAAATTGAGTTCGCTCTTATATTTTATGAAACCGCACCGCAAATCAATTACTTTGCTCCTCAAACAATGCTGCTTTATTTTACAAAAATGATTCATTCAAAAAAAATTTCAACAATCGTTCTGGACTTTTTTTTTAATCTATCTTTTATCCCACCTGTATTGTAGTTTTCATTGGTTCCACACTTCTCGCCAACAATTATGAGGGCGGATGCTCGCGCGCTCTCCCCAGCAATTTTGGGGAAAAATTACTGTCCCTTTTCAGCGCTTAAAGTGTTATAATATTGTCAAGTGGGAAAACCCATTTAAAGAAGAAATAAGAAAAAAAATAAAAAAAATACGAAGCTCATCTTTTTTGCTAGGATTCGGCCCTTAATTTTAAATGGTTTTAAAATCGATTGCTTCCAACTTTCACGGCCGGAGTACGGACTTATTCGCGTTGCATGAAAGTGGAAGTACTGTGTGGATAATTGTTTGAACCAAGTTTGAATAATGATATCTGCAGTAAGCAGTTGACTAAAAAGGGTGACTAAACGAAGTCATATCGAACACATGTGTAAAAAAAAAATTAACATTTTTCCTTTACAATGACATATTAATTATAATTTTTTGTTTGCAATTATGTAAAATATTAAATTTTGTAATCGAATGATTCTTTCCCGATTACCCTGTATATATATATATATATATATATATATATATATATATATATACCGGGTGGCCATAATTAAACTGACAGTGTTCACAGTGTTCTGTAGCGCGATCTATTTGCGAGAATGACGCCACATTTTGTAGGAAGATTAAACAAGACGGGGGACGAAGGATTCCGCGAAAAAATAAATTAGTTCCAAAAGTCACCGTTAGGGGAATATTTGGCGCTGTGTAATAGAAAATAGAGTGTTAACAAATGCAAATCAATACGGAAATTACCTTTTATTTTGCATTCAAATGAG
Source organism: Dolomedes plantarius (assembly GCA_907164885.2). Lineage (NCBI taxonomy): Eukaryota > Metazoa > Arthropoda > Arachnida > Araneae > Dolomedidae > Dolomedes > Dolomedes plantarius. Next base: position 78,192,279 of record OU015493.1, on the reverse strand, counting down.
GTTCAATGTGGCTGCCGTTGTTGTGGACCACATATTGCATTCTGTGCACAGTATGCACAACAGCAGAAAGTAACATGTCTGCAGGAATCTCCCGTACAGTCCGTGATATGTTATCCTTCAACGTAGCCAGGTCCTGGACCACTCCTTGATAGACCTTGGACTTAAGGTAACCCCATAGCCAGAAGTCGCATGGGGTAAGATCAGGCGACCGAGGTGGCCATGCAATTGGAAAGTAGCGGCTAATGACTCTTTCTGTTGTGAATTTCTGTCGTAGCAGCTGTTGCACCCGTACAGCAACGTGTGGAGGGGCTCCATCTTGCATGAAAATGATTTCCCCCAGGCATTGTCTTTGCTCAAGTGCCGGAATGACAAAGCTGTTCAACATGTGGCGATATTTCTCTCCGGTAACAGAACAGGTTTCCGGTCCTGTCGGGGTAATGTTCTCATAGAAGAATGGACCTACGATAAATTCCGCTGTGAACCCACACCAAACAGTTACCTTTGGTGAATGTAAGGGAATTTCTGTGACTGCATGTGGGGATTTGTCATCCCAAATTCGGCAGTTCTGGGTATTCACAGTTCCATGCAGGTAAAAGTGGGCCTCGTCTCCCCAAAAGATTTTCCACGGCCAAGCATCATCCACCTCCATTCTGGCAAGAAAGGTGAGAGCAAAAGTCAATCGCTTATCATGGTCGGGGTACAGTAACTCCTGTACACGGCTGATCTTGTACGGATAGAAGTTGATAATCTTTCGTAAGATTTTCCATACCGTACTGTAAGGCATATCCATATTCCGAGCTAATCCACGAGGGCTAGAGGTGGCAGCAATATTGTCTGGTCCTCTGTCGACAATCGCCGTAGCAACTGCTTCGACTGTATCCTGTGGTACAGGTTTTCGCCCTCTGCCTGACTGAACCTTCAGAGAACCTGTTTTCTCAAACGTCGCAACCAATGCTTTTAGCCCATTAACTGACACAGGACCGTTACCTTTACGCATTTTTTTGTGCGTTCTAAAAGCACGAAGAGCGGCTGACGCGTTGCACTGGTTGAGGTAAAAGAATTTGACCAGTAACGCACGCTCGACTAAAGAAGGAGACATTGCACATAAACTTTCAATCCGATTGATTCGAAACGTAACACATTGCCTTTTAAAACCCAAGCAGCTGGCACTGCGCTAATGGATGTAACGTGAAATTTGAATAAAGAACTTCTTCTTCTGCTCAGCGTACGTGATATTGCAGATCACGAGACTTTATCGGTGTTTATGTAGATTTTACGCTTTTTTAAAAGTGTTGCCATATTGCACTTGAACTAAATAAGAAAATGTGCATAATAAAAGGTAATTTTATTCCGTATTAATTTGCATTTGTTAACACTCTATTTTCTATTACACAGCGCCAAATATTCCCCTAGCGGTGACTTTTGGAACTAATTTATTTTTTCGTGGAATCCTTCGTCCCCCGTCTTGTTTAATCTTCCTACAAAATGTGGCGTCATTCTCGCAAATAGATCGCGCTACAGAACACTGTGAGCACTGTCAGTTTAATTATGGCCACCCGGTATATATATATATATATATATATATATATTTATTTATAGCCACCTCTTAAAAGGTTAAATTAGCTGCAATACAGGGGTTGTAGATTGCTGTAAAATAAAATAACAAATAAATAGAAATTCCTGTATTTTATTAGATATTAATAGTGTTGTTTTTGACATTAATTTGTTCTTAAACTTCATCATATAAGATGAACTTGAGAAGAAAAAAAACATTTTCTATTCAGACAGCAACTGCATATGACTAATAGATCTCCAAAAACTGGTAAACCTCCATGTTATATATGTAATATTTTAAATCAAGTAAGCATTTAATAATGTTTTCTCTAATTTGCCGATTTTTGAATTAAATGACGTACTGCGATTTTGAAGCATCGTTTAAAGATATGTGATTTAGATGCAACACTCATAATAATACCTTTTTTAATAGTAATCCGCGAGAAATATTTTGAAAAGCTTTTTAATTATGAGTATTGAATAACATCCTGCAATGTAATTAATCTTCATTGCTCCTTCTCTTTTCAAAACAGACGAGAGATATACAGAACTGTTTCAATAACGCTAACCAAATATGTATATTTCTGAATATCAATAGCAGAAACTTTCTCTCTTCACAGATATTTCGCCAAGCGGCAGATTCAAAATGTCACCTAAGTTTAAATCTATCTCATATTGTTAAATATCGTTTCCAGGAAACATAGATCCTATAGATGACATCCCTTACATCATAAGCTAGGAATAATAAAACAAAATATTATCGCACATCCTCATTTTTTGAAATATATTACAGGAAAATCCTTCTGTAGTCACATAATTAAAAAAGTTAACAAATTACTCTTGTGACATCTATATATAGAGCATTACAACGAACACGAACACGAACGAACACACACACACACACGCACACACACACACACACACACACACACACACACACACACACACACATATATATATATATATATATATATATATTAATTAAAGGAAAATGCTTATAGTAATATGATTTAAAATTGTTATAGTATATGAAAAATTCCTCCTTTGCAATCTTAATAGAGATAACTGCAATATAAGTTAGGCGATATTATCTAAAATAAAATAATTGCAAGATAAAATGACTTTTTATATACCATGTTTTTAAATTTTCTGTTGAATCATATAAACTTGACAATTCTATGTATTAATAAATACTTTTTTAAAATTTTTTGATGAATTATCCGATCAACTTGAAAGAAAATGATGAAATGCGAAATAAAAAAAGCAATTATAAGAAATTTTAAAACATTTATTTATTGAATAACATATATAAACACATTACCCGAATAATTTCGCTATTTCGTTAATAGTTTCAATATTACGTTAATAGATGGCGCCTGTAGCGCAGTTACTTTTGGCTCCAGATGCTACTCGTATTTTTACGTAATGGATTTTAAAATATGGAATAAAGATGGCTAAAAGTATTAAAATAATGCATTGTCATCGTGTTCTGAACATTGTCATCGTGTTCTAAAAGTTTCAAATGTCTAGCTAGTCGGGAAGTTAGTTAAAAATCGATTGCAAGATTTGTACCAGACAAACACACCCACAAACACGCAAACACGCACACAAACAAGAAAGCAAGTTAAAAACATGGTAAAAACTAAATTAAACTCACGGCGCAACAATCCGCTGTGCCCATCTCCGCTTTCTTGATCGTGAGCTTGGGGTGCCATACCGCATATGTTTCAGTCAGGAGGTCAACCTGACGTGGGACAACCAAAGTTTAGTTCCGAAACATACTTGGTTCTAATTTTATCGACCCACTCAAGGAGTGAAAGAATGAGTCGACCTTGCCCAGTCGCGGGATCAAACCCTGGACCTGTGGTGTGGCAGCTTGAAGCTCTATCTTCTCTACTTGGAAATATTTCCCCAATTTATTACTTTTGAAGAAATATACCTGCATTTTCTTGCGAATGAGGCAGTTTGTACTATAGGTGATACTTGACGCTGAACCATTGTTCTAATTTCGCATCATTATCTGTTAAATCTAAAGATGCCTTTTTAAGATTGAAACTCATAATTTTAGATCAAAGACTTATTACTAAATAATAAATTTATCGATACAAGAGCAAAAAGACATTCATCATAATGTCGACGGACTGTATTTATTATTTTTCAGGGAAAAAATAACATATATCCACCCCAACAAAAAATAAAAAAATAAATAAACGAAATGAAATAAAATAAATAAATAAATAAAGGAAACGGTAGATCCTCTCTCATTCTGCTCTTGGAAATTGTATGAAAATTCAATGAGTGTTTCCCAAAATGGAAACACAAAGTTTAAATCAAGATAGATTATAAAAGATATACATGCAATATACTAAAAGAATTTCATTTTGAAATTCTGAGAGGTATTTTTTTGTGTGAGTGTGTATGTGCTTGCTATCTAAGTAGCGTTGTCTAGTTGGTCTAGCGTTGTCTAGCGTTGTCTTAGTCAGCCGGATATGGGCATGTTAAATTTTTAGATAGGAAAGTCCTTCAATGACATCAGAGAGGGCGGGAGTAGGTACGATTCTCCAGATGTCATCCTTAGGGGTGCTCAGTCAAAATTGAGGTGTCACCAGAGGGTGGTGTTGATACACCGATACAGTGCCTCATAAAGCAACAGACTATTCTCGCGAATTATGCGCGGATGTCTTCATTGTCAAGTGGCCCTAATGGGCGAATAGCAGCATATTTAGATATTGATCGAAAATAGCTATATTATGCTTTGTTGTTCTTATAATGAAATGGACTAAACTATTCGTTTGTTAAAACTTTCGTGTTAGCGAATAGAACGAAAAAAAATTTGCCATAAAACAGAAACACTTGTTTCGTGCAGGATTTTTGGATAGCACTTGTGGAGGATTTTTTACCAAGCTAGTATTATTAATGACTTAAAAAAAGATACTTGCGACACATTCTGTATTTAATTTTTCCTTAACATAGAGTCATAAATATTTCACCTTTGAAGGAGAATGCAAACGTACTGATCCATTGCTTCCTTGCTTTTGGTGTGTGTATACATATATATATATATATATATATATATATATATATATATATATATATATATATATATATATATATATATATATATATATATATATATAAATATATATATACGGTGGAATCTCGATCTATCGTTTTCCAAGGGACCGACTGAACTGAACGATAAATGCAGGAAAACGATACATGCGGGAACATAACAAACCAATATGATCGTCGGGATTGTGTGAAATAAACGACACTTACGGGAAAACGATGTTTCGGAGAACGATCGATTGAGATTCCACTGTATCTATCTCTCTCTCTCTCTCTCTCTCTATATATATATATATATATATAATATATATATATATATATATATATATATATATATATATATATATATATATATATATATATATATATATAATACGCTTGATTTCATGACTTACAATAATGAAAGCATATTTTTTCAACTTTCGATGTTAAGAGAATGACGTATATGTCACCTGAATAATTAATATAAAGAGTGTCATGTTGCTGACTTTAGAATAAAGAATACAACTGGAAACATTATTATTAACAATTAAAACAACTGACACTGTTAAAGTTACACAAAAAGGTGTAGGACTTTTGAATGACATTTGGCCATTTTTTTGCTTTCTTTCAACCTTTTTCTAAGGTTTTTGTTGTATATATATATATATATATATATATATATATATATATATATATATATATATATATATATATATATATATATATATATATAACATAAAAGCCCCTATATTCAATTCAAATTCTAAATTGCCTTGGGCGTTGTCGCGATTGAGCTATTTTCGCTTCTGATTCCAAGAACAAAGCATGGGCAGCGTCCCCTCAAAAAATATAATCTCTAGCGCATCTTTACGTAATAATAATACGTCACCTCTGACATCAGAGTCATAGTTTCAGCCAATGGCTACAGACTTGTGATCACATGGCAAGACGCTCAAAAAAGTTTATATAAATTCCAGCATACCTCGGAGAGCAGTTTTTGGCGTGGCACTGTTGCCTGGTAAACCGCCGTCATCGATGTCAATAAATATATAAATAAACGTATGTGTTAAATGAATCGAATCGTCTTTCTGGTTACGACTACAAGTTTTTGAGGTGTGACATGCCGACTCCGGTCTCCGTTAATATGGGACTGGGTCGGTATGTTACATATATATATATATATTTATTTACGTTTATATGACTTCATAAATACTAATCTGTGCCAGAATGGAGACTAAAAGCAAACTAAAGCCATACATAAAAACATGTTCTAAAAAAAAGGATGAGCAGTTCCCTGTGAATAAAGTTATGAATAATTAATGAGGGAATAAGAAATATATTTCCCCTTTTTACTGCATCTCATTTTTGTTATGCAATCTAGATCAATGTAAGATTTTTGTGGGCTTTACAGTGGAAAAGAGGGAGAAGTTTTCTATGAATGTTTATAACGTTCTTAAAATACCGTGAAATCCAATGTATATACATATATATGTATATAATATATAAATATATATATATGTATATAATATATATATATATATATATATATATATATATATATATATATATATATATATATATATATATATATATATATAAGCTAAATACCAATGCTTCGCTACGGAGTACATTCAAATTAATTACAACCATCAATTTATGCAATTAATGCAAAATATATATATATAGACAAAATTATAGTCAAAGTAATGTAGAAGAAAATATTCAAATTAAATACAACGGTTGATGTATGCAATTAATTTGTATGTTTAATTTCGATAAAGCATACCAATTTGAATTAAATTCTTTAAAAACTTCCACCTCAATAAGTTTAGTGGTTAAATTTTATTTTTTACCGTATTTCAACATTTTTTTCATTTATTTCGTTGTTATGCCCGTGACGCAAATTTAAAGTATCACAAAACGAAAAGAAACCACGTGATCAGCATTTAATAAATTAAATTAAAAAAAATAATCTTTGAAAATTCACCAAAAATCAGAATATGAAGGAAAAGATTCGAAAAAGAAATCATTTTAAAGGAATTTTTATGATCTTCCTTGTGATATAAATTTTATAACCCTCAAATTATTATTTTAAATGCAAACTTTAAAAAATATTAAAAAATCTGCTTAAAAATTAAATTTAAAAAAATCTAAGAAGAATTTTTTAAAAATCTTTTTTAGTGCATCCTTATACTATATGTAGAATCGCCATGCAAAATTTCAATCTTTTAAGTCCAGCGGTTTGGTCTGTGCGTTATCTGTCAGTCAATCAGTTACGGAACTATATATATATATATATATATATATATATATATATATATATATATATATATATACACACTGTGTCCGTAAAGTAATAATGGTGGGTTTCAATTATTTATAGCTATGCAACAATTATTTATAGCAATGCTGCAGACACGAGTCATGCGTCAAATGAAAGAAAAACACTTCAAGTTTTTGTGTGCGAAAGCTTACATGCATACTCCAACAGACTCCAGGACTAACGCCGGATAGAAACGGAACAGCCGCTAGAGGTCCATATATCGAATCTCGGCCGGCAAAGTTTCTGTATGACCACCCGGTACTTCATCTCTCTACAATGCTTTGCTTCAAAGCTATAACCTTTTAAAACCCCAATATTACTTTTTCCGAACATTATATATATATATATATATATATATATATATATATATATATATAAACTTATATATATATATATATATATATATATATATTGATTGTAACAGCCCCCAACAGGTGACCTACGAATATTCTATAGATCGGCGTCAAAGTGTCTGGAAGCAGAGAAAAGAGTCTCATCTGTCTGCCGCCCCTGGGAGGACGTAAACTAATGGATATTTCGACATGAACTAATGATTTTCGGATCAGCTGAGTATAAAAGCAGGCAACGTGGAGTCGTCATGAAGCGAATCACAGCCAACGAACATGACGTCACAAATTCGGCCAGCCAACATAAAAAATTGCAGTCACGTGACCAAAAGCGAGAAGTTCCGGAGCCGAGAGTGAAAATCTAGTTTTTTAAGCAGACTTGGTCGAGACTCTCATCCAGAGAGCACCTTTCGTCTCATAGCGCGTTCACATCCATGCTCTCCTCAGAATTCTGCGGGGGAAACCAGTGATTTATGGGCAGCGGCCTGCAGAGCAGTCCTGCACTGATCTTGTGTCGAAGCGGTCTTTGTCGCAGAGCATCAAAGAAAAAGAAGGGACCTTGGGGGCGGGAATGGGGGATGAGAGTGAAATGAACCCTACCCGACGGGTAGGGTTACCGTGACTAATGTGATGACAGGAATTGGGGGTACTACCCTGCAGAATTTCTTCTGCAATGTGAATGTACCATCAGAGGTCCTTGAGCGACCGACTTCATCCTGAAGTCTTATCTTTTCAGAGCAGCCGCTCTAAGCTTCTCGTCAGCTAGAATATTTCACCCTGAAGTATATCTATTTCAGAGCATCCCGCTCTACAGGCTTCTTGTTAAAATGATACTTCATGAAGAAGTTATTTTTATATTTCAGAGCAGCCCGCTCTATAAGCTTCTCAACAGCTAGAACATTTCCTCACGAAGTTATAATTATATTTCAGAGCTATA
>OU015493.1:78096567-78181567 GCA_907164885.2 Dolomedes plantarius | reverse complement strand
GATAACTGTTGGAGCCATAAAATTGATGTGATATTTGGCATTGAATTTGAGAGACGAATGCATCAATATTTGGGTCAATTGAAGTGGTTGCAATTCTCAGGGAACTCTCAGGTGTACGTGCTTCCAAACAATGATGGCACGAATAACGCATGATTATGCAGTGAGAGATATTTATCTCTGGACATCTATGATTTACAAAGGTCCAACAAAGAGATTTGACTGTATTTCTCTTTAAGTTGGATATCAGAATGCAACTCTATGCATTCCACTTGAAATTTTGATGGCAGCATATCTATATCGACTGTAAATGGAGTAGCAATGATGCAAAACTACTGTTTATTTTTCAACAAAGCGGGATCTCCAATGGCCGGCTGCCATCATCACCGAGGAGGGCTATTGATATTTTTTTTCGCTTCGAACTCTCTTTCTGGACCGCGGGTTGTGTTACGGCCAAAGCCCGAAGTCCGGCCACTTCGCGAATTGGCCGGCCAATTCGCGAAGTGGCCGAGAGGTATGGCCAAAGTGCGATGTAATTGAAACGATCAGTGAATATTCTACTTTGGCCGGCCATTTCGCGAAGTGGCCACGATGTTCCGGTCAAAACGCGATGTGCTCATCCAAGAATGCCCGGTAGGCGGCGCATCTGCAATTCCGGTGGGAATGTGCCACGTGGCGACATTTTATCGTATTCTATATCGTATTCGACATATTCTATATCGTATTTTTATAGTATTCTGTATCGTATTTTTTATCGTATATCGTATATCGTATATAGTATTCTATATCGTATATCCCTGGCGGGATCCGCACCAGAGACAAATACTGCACTTTTATAGAAGACGTAAAGCAGGCTAAAGTAAAGTAGAAAAAACAAAGTGTTGATTATCGTCGACTGAGAAAATAGGATGTTATTGAAGTTAACGGCATAGAAAAACTTATCGTGCCAGTAACAGGAGATAATAGTGTTATCTTGTATTATGCACACACAGAAGAACTATTCGATATACTGCACGATACCCACTTGAAAATTGGACACGGAGGTCGCACAAAGATGGAAAAGGAGCTAAAAACTAAGTACACAAATGTAACCAAAGAAGTGATTACATTATATCTCTGAATATGCAAGCCTTGCCAAACAAAACTATCCAATCCTAAGAAAGGTCTAGTTTCCAAACCTTTGATATTTAAAGAATTTAATTCAAGATGTCAGGTGGATCTCATTGATATGCAGACGAACCCTGATGGAGATCACATGTTTATACTCAATTGCCAGGATCATTTAACCAAGTTTATATTATTACGGCCTCTGAAAAGCAAAAGAGCAGAAGAAGTTGCTTACCAGTTACTTGATATCTTTACCACCATAGGTGCTCCAAGCGTGCTGCAATCAGATAATGGAAGAGAATTTGTGAACCAAGTTATAAATGAACTGAAGAACATGTGGCCGGAATTGAAGCTTGCTCACGGGAAACCGAGGCATAGCCAAAGCCAAGGTTCCATCGAACGTGCCAACCAGGATGTTCAGAATATGATGAGGACATGGATGCAGACAAATAAATCAACACATTGGGCTGAGAGTCTCCGATTTATTCAATTCATGAAAAACCGTTCTTTCCACCAAGGCATTCAGCAGTCGCCATATGAGGCCATGTTTGGCTGCAAAGCGAAAGTGGGGCTGAGTACTTCAAATCTGCCCAAAGAGGTTGTCAATAATCTAGTTACAGAAGAAGACCTTGAGAACGTCGAACAAAAAATGGAGGGTGATATAAATTCAGGGAATGTATCCGGAAATGAAGCTCCTGTCATGGCAGTGGAACCATCCGAAAATCCTGAAGGGTTGGCCGGCAATAACTATGCGATAATATTCTGTGTGGTGTGCGGAAAAGAGTGTAGTGCAGCCCATTCTTGCGGATCCTGCGGGAAAGATGCCCATGCAATTTGTGGAATAAATTACGGAGGGGAAATTACTTGCAGGCTATGTCACAATAAACAAGTAATCAGGAAGAAGAGGTCAGGAGCTCATGCTAGTTTGCAAGCTCAAGGTGCAAAGATGCTGAGAAGTTCAGGTGCAACATTTCCACCAGCTAAAGTTGGAGATAATGTGCGTATCCGCATACCAGATGTTGACAGGGGTCGCGGTGACCCAAGAAGCGTTCTTGCTGTTGTCATGAACGTCGAGGACTGTTTCTACAAGCTAGGAACAGAGCATGGCGTTCTCAAACACGTGTATTCCAGAAGTGAGTTTTCCATTCTGCACGAGAAACTACTAACACTTGATTCCATAGGCACAGAAGAAAAATCGCTACGAACCATAGCGTCTTCCCAATCACTGACAGTGGGCCAAGGCTACACGAGATGCAATTGTTCGACTAAGTGTGCAACAAACCGCTGTAAATGCAGAAGCAACAAACTTTTATGTAATTCGAAATGTCACAAAAGTTCAGCTTGTTGTAATAAGTGATTACGGTGATTTATAATTCATTTTTTAATTAAAGGAAAATAGGTAAATTTTTTATGTTGACCATTTTACTACATTTTTAATATCTTTTGTATTTCTAATAACTTTTACTTTACAGAAAAAAAATTGTAGTGGTATGTTTTTTTACATACCGGGTGGTACGGTGGGACCACAATTTTTTAATATTTGTTTTATTAAAAAGTTAATTTGCTAATATTGCCCCTTTTGTTTTCTTTTTAATTTAAAAATATAAATCTTCTAATTTAAAAATATAAAAAAATAGACAAGTTTTTAAATTAAAATTTAAAAAAAATAATTTTTTACTTTGTCTCAATGGCCACATCCCACCGCAGTTAGCTGCGGGTACTGCAGCTAGTAATTTTTAAAGAATGAAGTTATGGTTATACAGAGCCAATAATACGTGCCAATGATTTTTTCTTCCAACTTTGGCTGATCCTCCCATGCCACTTCGCGATCTGGCCGGCCAATTCCTGAAATCAAAAAAAAAAGGACATTGGCCAGCCAATTTACAGCGTTCTTAGCCATTTCGCGAATTGGCCGGCCAATTCGCGAAGTGGCCGAATTCGGGCTTTGGCAGTAACATGTGTTTATATATACGTATATATATATAAGAAAATATATTTTGTGTTATACCTATTAGAAATTTCGATAGTAAAACATGAAATAATTCCATGAAAGACAATTAATCCATTCCCTGTTTCGCTAAGTACTTTTAACAGAAAATTTAAGGAGTTTGTTATAGGAGAAAATTAGAAACGATGTCATCTTTCTTGTTAGACGTGAGACACTTAAGCCTTTAAAAAGACTAAATAATCCGGTCTGATTTGGCCATTCATCTGTCTGCAGAGGAAAAGGTTTGACTACCGACTCAGATTACCGGAAATTTCGCCATACGTAAGCTTACATTTGACCTTATATTTTTTTTTAACAGTCATATCCTTTAAAAAAAAAAATTCTAGATTTTGAAATAGACATTTTTCATTACTGAGGCATATATGAATCTATAAATATTAAATATGCCATTCCGACAAAGACATATTGACGTACATGATCAAAATTTAAAATTACTCAAAAACTATCCGCTAACTTATCACGTTTGAATTAGCAAAAAATTCCATTTTTCTATAGATCTAACGAAGTTGTAAATCTGTCGTAACTAAAGTACAGATCTTTTGGTTTCAAAATTTTTTAATAGGACATTTTTATGAATTTTTATTGCATAGTTCTAATTTATTTCGAATTTTCTAGTTTAACCGCGAAAAAAAATGTTTGGTCCAGCCAAGTCATTTATATGGATTATGAATTTAGATAGTTAATTGGGATAGTTGACTTCTATTGATTCAAACATATGATAGTAACGTGTAAATATAACGTGAGATGAATTAATTGGTAAGTTCATACTATCCAATGGTCTATGAAATGAATTAAATGAATGTGACATGTTTTACATTATTGCCAGTTTTAATTTGAATTTTCTGGAGATAAAAAAAATTCGAAGTTCTATTTATCAAAAATATCTTTAGATGTATCTGAAAAGCGTATTTGGGGTAATTTTTTGTTAGCATGTTAATGTATCTGTACTCTGAACTCTATCATTGTTTTTTAGGTTTTTTGACATGATAGGAATCAATTCGCAAGTTGTCCTTAGATCCAACAAACCGGACAGTTTTGAAATAAGGCGATTGTATTTGCAGTCTTTGGCCTTTAATTATAAATATATCTCAATATTATCAACATTTTATACCTTGTCATAAAAATCAGAATTATTATTTTCAATTTGAAAAAATAAGTTTATTACAAAAGTAATAAGCAAGGTTGAAAGAGACGTTGCACTTTGTGCCACATGCGCCTGCTGGTGCTCAAAAAAAAATTGGCACACCTGTTGAAGGGTTAAGCAAGTTAGGAAGAGACCAGGAGTGGCCTGCTCATTATTACATTCTTTACACGTGGGTAAGATTTTGCTTTGTTGATCAGATTTCAGGCACCTCAAATGGCCTCTTGCAAACCTAGATATTGTAGTCTGCACAGCTCTACCATCCTTGAAAATTACCAATTCATGAAAACACTGTCTCATACATAATAGAATAATGGCTGAACCAACTTGCACTCTGTCAACTTTTCATCAATTCTCATTTAAAGCCTATCGAATGTTTGGAAAACCCAACAAGGAACCTCTCATTACCAGACAGGGGATTTTACTGAACTATATTAAATTATTTTCAAAAGTAATTTAGCAAGATTTTACATAAAAGACAGTAATAATTTTACTTGCCATAATTTTGTTGGGCCAATAAAAATGTAAACTGTGAAAAAAAAATCATAATTTCAAGTGGTGATTTACGATACCCATTATTTTCCATAAATTCGTTACGTGATTAAAAACGAAAACTGCGCAAAAATTGGAATTGCAAGCGATATTGACTATTCCCACTATTTACCAAAATTTTGTTAGATGATTAAAAACGTTAGCTGCGCAAAAAATCAGAATTGTAAGAGGTGATTGACTATTTCCACTGTTTACCAAAATTTTGTTAGATGATTAAAAACATAAGCTGCGTAAAAATCAGAATTGCAAGAGGTGATATTGACTATTCCCACTGTTCCCCCAAATTTTGTTATATAATTAAAAATGAAAACTGCGCAAAAATCAGAATTACAAGAGGTGATTGACTATTCCCACTGTTTGCCAAAATTTTTTTGAAGGATTAAAAACGTAAGCTGTGCAAAAATCAGAGCTGCAAGAGGTGATTGACTATTCCCACTGTTTACCAAAATTTTGTTAGATGATTAAAAACGAAAACTGTGCAAAAATAAGAATTGCAAGAGGTGATTGACTATTCCCACTATTTAACAAATTTTTGTTAGATGATTGAAAACGTAAGCTGCGCAAAAAATCAGAATTGCAAGAGGTGATTGACTATTCTTACTGTTCACCAAACTTTTATTAGATGATTGAAAACGTGAGCTGTGTAAAAATCAGAATTGCAAGAGGTGATTGACCATTCCTAATCTATAATTCTATGAAGAATACACAAGCATTTCACATACAGTAATAATGTTTTTAACAATGTTAAATATTTGTTTTCACCAATGTCTTTTGTTTTAAACTATTAATGAATCGTGATTTCTTATTCTGAGATATTTTACGATTGTTATTTTAGCGACTTAACACCTCTTTCAAGGTTTAATTGATCAACACATCAAACACTGGCGAAATAAAGTAGTAAAGAGGGTACTAATGCGTGCAGATATAAGGTGTCTAAATATTTAACTGACATACCCTCTTATACATTTTGCTAAGAAAGAAATGTAATACAATGAAACACAGAAAGCGGATTAAATACTTTTAAGAAATAAATTATGCTATTTTTTGTAATCCTCTTGACTTTCTTTTTCTTTGGATTTTTTTATGCTAATTAAAATTGTATATAACTGAAAGTGAAATATCGGAGGTTTAATGAATTTATAAAAACTTTTCCGGGTTGGTATGAAGAAAAAAGGGGAGAAAGTATTTGAAAGAATGGGCATTGTTGGCGACCAGTCATTGTCTATAAGCAAGATATAAGCATTAACTTGAAATTAGCTATTCTCTTGATATTATGATATTTGAAAGAAATTATTTTTTTCTGTACTAAAAATTAAAGTCACTTTTATCATTCAATTACTCTTTATAAATCGACTTAAGTATATAAATTTTATTTATGAAATCAGTATTTTTAGAATCTTTGAATTATTTTCGAAGAGATGTGATTGTTATTGGGAAAAGTAGTAGAATAATTAAAACCTGCATAGAAAAATAAATGGCATTATTATCTTCATCCCTGAAATAAAAAATTTAAAAAAAGTTATTTTTTTAGGAGAATTAATGATTATTGTGAAAATAATAATAATGAAAATCAAGTAAATAAACTGAAATTAATATTCTTCTAATTTTTTAGGAGAATGATGATCAGTTATCAGTAAGTTAATGGAGATTTCAACTTACTGATAACTGATCATTGTTTATAAGAAAGACGTAATGCACTCGCCTGTAATTACCTGTTTTGTTAAGGGAAAGATTTTCGAAAAAAGCTTTTTTTTTCTGTAAAGAAAAATTGTCATTTTCAATATTAAGTAAATCTTCATAAATTTTCTAAAGAATAAAACTTAATTATAACCATCAGTACATGTAGAGCCTTTCTGTCATATTTAAAGGGCTTAATATATATATATATATATATATATATATATATATATATATATATATATATATATATATATATATATATATATATAGTGGTACCTCGACTTACGGTATTTTCGAGATACGAGCATTCTCTCGGTAGATATTTTGCTTCGAGTTACGAGCTAAAATTCGGGTTACGAGCAAGCTTCAGATTTCCCACCGCTAGTTTGAGCAGCGAATGCCATGTTACGTGCTCATCAAATGAAAACACAAGAATCTTATAATATGTACAACCTTTATGTACAATTCCCCTAATAGTTGCCGTGTTCTGTGTATGCCTCTGTCAAGTAACGCTTCCGGAGCTACCGCATCACAAATATATCAACCTATATTAATCTCACGTGAAAAAAATACAATAATAAACAGAAATTAAGAACACCAAAATCGTTTGTTTAACAAATTTGTAGGATAAGTTAATTGTTGTTAAATGCACGTTTATACATCATGAAAATTCATGAAAATAAAAATATTCTGAAACGCGATTGCAGCGCTGCCTAACAGACTGCAAAAAATTTTTGCACGTGAGAAATTTGTATGATTTTTTAATCTGATTTTGTTTAGTTTCTATATTTTAGTTTTGCTTAATATATTTATACATAGCATATTTATAGCATATTTGTTAGATTGTATACATAGCATATTTGTTAGATTGTGCAAGTGGGATTGAAAAATCAGCGGTAAGCATGCTTTTTTTTCCAAGAAGACGTTTTTTTAAATTATAAACTAGGATTTTTGCAACATTTTTAATTATAACATTGGATAGAAAAACAGCTAATATTCTGTAAAAATTTCTAACATTTTAACAAGGTAATGAACCTTTTTTTTTATTGGAACTGTTCAATTATTTACCGTCAAGTTTTGACGGGTACTATCTAGTTATTATATAATTGTATAATATTATTCTGAGACTACTATCCAGTCTTAAACCGAGACATTGGATTCTGAGAAAACGTTCTTCAGATTCTCAGAAAGAAGAATATGGACATTACAGCCACAGTGGACGATGCAGCAATCGCCCAGCTTCCGTGTCTCACTCGTTCACTTTAAGAGAGTAGCTGGTAATAAAAGCGAAAGTTAGGAAAGCGGGGAGAAAAGATCAAAAATTAACGAATAAGATTTAATTTTTCAGTTCAGCCTTTCTCCTCCTCTTCTTCCATCAGCATCTTCAAGTCTGATATCCAAGGTAAATGTTGTGCATTATACTTAATAAAACAAATTTGTTGCAGTACATTCTATTGTATTGCGTTTTTATACAATGTTCGTCGTTTATACGCACGTCTTTCTTATTTAAAAATATGTAACAAAAAATTGCGGTGTTTTGGGGGAGCCCGGAACGAATTAATGGCATTTCCCTTCATTTCAATGGAGAAAATTGATTCGAGATACGAGTATTTCGAGTTACGAGCTCCGTCATGGAACGAATTAAACTCGTACGTCGAGGTACCACTATATATATATATATATATATATATATATATATATATATAGTTCAAAGCAGCGAAGGTACCTAAGTTGCTGTCCTCTTTGAACTAAAAAAAAAACACCTGTTCATATTATGAGGAACCTTTCCAATAAAATCACCATTAACTATTATTAACTATAACAGCAACAGTGAAGAATTATTTCCCTTCAAATATTGACAGAAGGATTCGGATACATAAATCACTTTTCTTAACCAGACTATTCCCATCATAGCAAAATGTGGTAAAGTAAAACGTTATTAGTTTCATCGATAGAAAAAAAAACTAATAACTCAAAGTGAACAAAAGCCATTTTTACCCGCAGCTTTACTTTTTGAAAAAAACATAAGCATATACCGGGAAATCCAATTTATTTGAAACCTCAATTTCACCTCCACCAATCAGAAACTTCCTATCTTTGGGCCGCCAAGGATGCATTATGTACTTTTCAAAAATCATTAAATCTCCAGGAAAAAAGATGAAAAGGTTATAAATGATTGGCACGCCATCTTTTTGTAACATTCAAATTAACCAACCTCGCCTCTTCCCTTCGTGGAAACTCAGCACATTGTGGGTGCCTCGTTCCTTAATCTAACAATTATCGGGGAGGAGAAGTAATTTCAGAAAATGATTTTGGCGACAATTATTGCCCCATTTCATCGCGCGAGAGTACCTCGGTATTGTCAGGGGAGAGAAAGGCCTAATACTTGTTGGAAAGGAAAAAGTGTAGAATGCATCACTTTCCACTATTAGCTTTGAGACCCCAAAAATGTTCGGTTTTAACATTTTATTACGGAGTAAATTGGAAGCGAGGAGGGGAAGTTTTCGAGTTAATAGATATGGGTGAAAAATGCACTCCGGTAAATAGAATATACGTGACTTAATAATTCACGGGAGGTAGCACGGACCCAGGTGTCATGATAGAAAGTACTTAATGCCGGAGAAAATTGAGCAATTTCAATAATTCGGAAGAGAAAAACTCATTTCGGGACGTTAGAAGTGGTTAAATTTATTAGCTTTATAGATTTTGTTGTTTATGAGTTTGCTGTATTCGGGAATAAAGCACGTTGGTTACATCAGTTATAGAGAATGGTACATAATTTCGATAATGTATAGAAATCGATGGGTTTTGTTCTGGGAAAATTATACTTAACGTTTCAGTCAACTTTTAATTAATTACTGGTGGATCTGAAATAATTTTTTTCATCCTTTTCATGTGTAACTTACCTGAGCTCAAGAAAATTTGCTTTTGATGACTGTTTTCGTTGATGTGACTTCATATACAAATACTCGAGCTATGAATATATAAATATATATATATATATATATATATATATATATATATATATATATATATATATATATACTATATATATATATATAATATGAATAATAATATGAATATTTATATATATAATAGACCGTAAAGTCCTTCCATGAGGTCATTGGGTGGGGGAAGGTGCGAGTCCACTGGATGTCGCCTCTGGGGTTGCTCGATCAAATTTTAGGTGATACCAAGGGATGAATGTTGATTCTCCTGCATGATGCTCCAGAAAAAATGTCGTCAACAACTTCCGAGGTTCTATGCTAATGTCTCACGACAAGTGCCACCGATTTTATATATATATATATATAATAAACATATATATATATATATATTTATATATATATATATATATATATATATATATATATATATATACATATATATATATATATATATATATATATATATATATATATATATATATATATATATATATATATATATATATATATATAATTTTTAAGTATTTAATTTTTAAGGAACCAAGTATAATATTTCAAAAAAAATAGTAATAAGGAATATTCTATGGCTTCTGAGACTTCTAACCTGGATATCACTATATCTCAACTCTTTAAGCACATTTATTTTTACAGGTTTGTTCATATTTCTGTCTTTCAACAAGGAATGAATTGTCTTAATGCTATCCAGAATATCGCTTAAAAATTACTTTCTCTACTTCAGTTTCCATCAGTTTAACATTGCTTACGAATTTCTTCGGGTCCTGAACAAACCAGTCCATTGGAACAGCATTGATAGTTGACAAATTTGTAAGCTTGTTTTCACACCACCAGCGGCTTTCAAGAGAATAAATACCATTAGAAGAGAAATCAGCATCGGTTGCGGGATTCATATCCAGAGGCTACGGACTCATGAATACTGCAATATGATTCCTGCATTTACTTGATGCCTTCCATCGGTTAAGTGCATATATATAAATATATATATATATATATATATAAAAATATAAATATATATATATATATATATATAAAAATATAAATATATATATATATATATATATATATATATATATATATATATATAAATATATATATATATATATATATATATATATATATATATATATATATATATATATATTTTAACACGGACATGACAGTATCTCAACTCTTCAAACACATTATTGTTTTACGAATTCTTCATGTTTCTGTATTTATAAACGAATATTTTGTCTTAATACTGCCTCGAACATCCCTTTTTAGTTCAGTTCCTATCACTTTATATTACATACGAAAATTCTTTCAGTTCTGAATAAACCAGCCTATTGAAAGAGCATGAAAGAGGGAAATTGATAAGCTTGCTTTCACAACATCACTAGTGGTTTTCGAGAGAACAAATACCATTAGAAGAGAAATTAGCATCGGTTGTGGCAATGGCTGGGGATGGACTCATGAATACTGCATTATGACTTCTGCATTTACTCGATGTCTTTCATAGGTAAAGAAATGATGTCCTACAAAGTTACTTTTGGAAAAACGTATATTTTTTCTAAATTATCCTGTTGTCTGTAACTCCTATACTTTCATCGTGCTCATAACGAATTGTTGGCGTGAAAGAAATATCCTGAATTTGCTTATGTAATTATGAATTAAGTTGGAAGTAGCATAAATATAGAAACTGATGTAAGTGCCGAGGAAAACTTTGAAGCTCGTAATCAAAGAAACCAGAAAATTGAAAATTCATGCTTTGATATCTGTTACATTATGAAGAACTCATTTTGAATTGAATTTCTTTTATATGTTTTGAAAAGGAACTATATATTTGAAAAATATATAATTCTTCCTTAAGAAGTAGAGTATTTGTATTATTTGTATGCAATTAAATGATTATGTATTATGATATAGGATTTTTCTGTGCTTAATTATATGATTGGTTCAGATCTGTCATCAAATAATCGAAATTTCTTTTTTATATATTATAAAAGCTAATGATTGCCATCATTATTCCATACTTATGCAGCCCATTATCTGTACGGGATAAAAGAAAACGATTAAGATTAAAATACATTTTTTAAAGTGTTAGTGATAATACAGAAGTAACATTAAAAAAATTTTTTTTTCAATTTTAAGAAAAATATATTTAATACTTAGTTAAAAAAATTTATAAAATTAAGAATATAGAAGAGAAAAGGTAAATTTATATTTTCTTTAGGCACATCCACCTGTCTCATATTTTCACAGCTAATTTTTTTTGTCATATATTATAAAAGCTAAGCATTGCGATCATTATTCCAGACTTATGCAGCACATTATCTGTGCGAGATAAAAGAAAACGATTAAGATTAAAATACATTTTTAAAGTGTTATTGATTATACTGAAGTAACATTTTAAAATAATTTCTTATCAATTTTAAGAAAAATATATTTAATATTTATTTAAAAATTGATATAAAATTAAGAATATAGAGGAAAAAAAGATAAATTAACAATTCCTTTAGGCACATCCACCTGTCTCCGATATTTTCACAGCTAATTTTTTTTTTGTCATATGTTATAAAAGCTAAGCAATGCGATCATTATTCCAGACTTATGCAGCACAATATCTGTGCGGGATAAAATAAAACGATTAAGATTAAAATACATTTTTAAAGTGTTATTGATAATACAGAAGTAACATTTTTTAAATATTTTTTTTCGAATTTAAGAAAAATATATTTCATTTCTTAGTTAAAAAATCATATAAAATTAAGAATAAAGAGGAGAAAAGGGAAATTTATATTTCTTTAGGCACATCCACCTGTCTCATATTGTCACAGCTAATTTTTTTTGGTCATATATAATAAAAGCCAAGCATTATGATCATTGTTCCAGACTTATGCAGCACATTATCTGTGCGAGATAAAATAAAACAATTAAGATTAAAATACAATTTTAAAGTGTTATTGATTATACAGAAGTAGTATTTTTAAATTTATTTTTCAATTTTAAGAAAAATATATTTAATACTTAGTTAAAAATTCATATATAATTAAGAATATAGAGGGGTAAAAGGGGAAATTTATATTTCCTTTAGACACATCCACCTGTCTCCGATATTTTCACAGCTAGCGAGAAATAAACGGCAAGCACACGCTATATTAACATCTGCTAAAATGAACGTCATCTGCGTATCTCTTAGTTACAAATGGTGAACTGTAATCTAAGAACTTCAACATATTATCACAAGTTCCCAAACTCCGGAATACTTCAGAAGTCTATAATTTTGCAAGTGCGAATACTTCCCTACACTGAAGAATTCGCGACGAACACCACAAGTTTTGAATAAATATACGGATACAGTGACTCACGTGAATACTGTTTATTCCTCGTTATATCTCGTAACATTTATGTCTATGCAGGATATTTCTATCGAAATCCTAATACTCCAGAAATTTATTTTGACTAGTTCTAACTAATTGATTTGAATAAAAATTTATTTCTTGAAAATGATGATAGTAACTATAATAAATGTGTTGTTAAACAAAGAACTCTTATAAAACTTCTAAGGAACAAATAGAGAGATATTTTAAATGAAACGAAATTGTCGTTAAGATTTTCGCCTGTTCTATATTTATATTTTTTAAAGATAATTTTAGTATAAAACATTTTGAACTTAAACTTCTTGCACTTCTTCAAAGGAATTTTGAAGATAACAACAAAAGGGAAATATTTACATACTTACTTACTTACTTACTTACTCTCTCTCTCTCTCTCTCTCTCTGTATATATATATATATATATATATATATATATATATATATATATATATATATATATATATATATATATATATATATATATATATATTATGGCTAAATACTCGTGTTTCGCTACGTAGTACGTTCAGTAATACGTAGCGAATACATAGTACTGTCAATAATGCAATTTGTTTGCAATTTGTTTCCTTTAATTTACACTAACTTAAACAATAAAGTGTTTCCATTCCTGACAGAAGTTCAGCATATAATTTAACGACAGTGCTCCCACATCAAACATATGTTTTAGGTTTTTTTTTATTTGGGATATTTAATAACACCCTTAAAGATTGATTTTTTAAAAACCTTCCTAAACACCTAGGGCCTTAGAGAAGCCACCCTGCATAATTTCAGCCTCCTGGGCCTTACGGTTCCAGAGATACAGTGCTGAGTAAGTCAATGTTTTATTTTGGAAGTTTAAGCCGCTATTGATCCACTTGAAGTTTGAAAGGATTTCTTAGAGAGTACCGAGGGACTTATAAGAGGCACCATCTAAAATTTCAGCTTCGTAGGATTTATGGTTCCAGAGATACAGTGGTCAGACACTCGATGTTTCATTTTGGGGTTTAAGCTTTTTTTAAACCCCTTAAAGCTTGACATCTTCAAAAAGATATTTTCGTGAGCTCATAGGTCCTAAGGGGAAATACAATGCTAAATTTCAGATTCAAAGGACTTGTGGTTCAAGAGATACAATGATAGCTCAGCTAGTCCCTGTTTTATTTTGGAGGTTTATGCCCCCTTTAATCCTCGTAAAGTTTGAATTTTTTAGGATTTCTTACTGAGTATCTAGGGCCTTATAAGAGCCACCATCCAAAATTTCAGCTTCTTAGGACTTGTGGTTCCAGAGATACAGGGATCAGACAGTCAGCGTATTAAGTTAGATATCTTCAAAAACATTTATCCATGAGCACCTAGGACCTAAGAGGAACTACAATGCCGAATTTCAGGTTCCTAGGACTTATGGTTCAAGATATACAGGGATGAGTCAGTCAGCGTTTTATTTAGGGAGTTTAAGCCCTATTTAAATCCCTTAAAGTTTGATATCTTCAAAAATATTTATCCATGAGCACCTAGGACCTAAGAGGAACTACAATGTCGAATTTCAGATTCCAAAGACTAAATTTATTTCCAGAGTTTTGGTTCCAGAGATACAGTGATCAGTGAGTTAGTGAGTGTTTAGTATTCGGCTTATACATACTTATATAAATACTCTAATTAGGAAACAAGCGGAACTATGTATTTTTTATGCTAGCCATTTGTTAAACATTTCATTAAGTACTGTTGAATGTGTTACCGGGGAAATTAGTACCCACTGCTAAGAAATGGGTTTTTTTTGCTTTGTGCAAAAAGAATCAGTAAAAAAATACTCTGTAATTACAATGCTTTTGCTCTGGAGTGTCTCTGTAACCCATATTTAAAAAAAAAATTCATTAATAACAGGCAAAAAGTGTTGAAAACATCGTTATTAGCATCATACGGGTACTTTAGTTAAGTATGTGAGAAACCGCAAGCACCAAACCGCATGACAAATATTTAGCTATGTTTACTCCTGAAGTGCAATCTTGTTTTACGGGGAACACAATTTGTATCTCACCACTGCAATCTACAATTTCAACGGATTAGCCGCGAGTCCTCGAACTCTATGAATAACACAAAATGTCTATAATTTAGAGCGTCCAAACACCGCTGCAACAGAATACAAACAAAACCGACATCACAAGTTTTGAATAAATATGAGGACAGGGGGAAATACCACCCATGAACAAAGTTTACACAGCCCTCTATTGACGACGGGAAAATAAAAAAGATTAAAAAAAATCCGTCCTCAAACTGCCAGCTGAAGAACAGCAATTCAATGACAGTGCTAGGCCCCCAAAACTATCCCCTTGTAGCGGTTAGAGTCAAAGGGGCTAATAGAATTTAGGAAGCGCGAAATGGGGGGGACCCTTTTCGATTAGCAAGGAAGCCCGCCTCCCGTGCCCCCTAACCTCTGATTAGAGGCCCCACTGAAAATGTGGGATCCGGGGTGCGAAAATTGCTGTAATTGTAGACTACCGTCCTGATGACCTTGTGGCATCCCATGCAGGACAGGTTACGGTTGGAATCATATTTCGTAAATACGCGTAGATGGTGTTTCACAGCGATTCAAAAATACGACATCGTGTCTAATATAAAGACGATCTCTCTTTCTGTCACGCATGTAAATATATATATATATATATTCATTCATTGATTTATTTATTTATTTCTTCAGTTGTAGATAAACTTGTATAATACGTTTTTCAACAACATAATTTTACAGAGATTATAATCAGGTAACAAAGTAGCTATGGACAGCAAAGCTTATGCAATTAAATTGTTTATAAGCTTTGCTATCATTATTTAATTATATATATATATATATATATATATATATATATATATATATATATATATATATATATATATATATATATATATATATATATATATATATATATATATATATATATATATATATATATATATATATATATATATATATATATATATATATATATATATATATATATATATATATATATATATATACTGGGCATGTGAACTAATTTAATAACTCTGAATGGTGTTGAGAGTATGTTTTGACAAGAGAAGAAAGCGAGTATTCTCTGTTTTTAAAGAAAAGGAATGCAAAATAATAATAATAATAATAACAATAATATTAAAGGGGAGTATATACCAAACCATTACACGGGATTTTGCTAATTAAAAATGAACATGAATGCTTAAAAAAATTTCAGAGTAACATAAGAGATTATATGAACTAATTTCTATTCTATATCATCGTCTCTTTTAATAATTATTCTTAAAAAACGAAACACATACTCCGGCACGTAAGGTGCATTTAAAATTTAAATTTTAATAATTGGATAAAAATATTAATATGCACGTAACATTTTTACAAGCAGTTTTGTCAAGTAGTGTTTAAAATTTAATTATTTTGCCGTATTAAGAACATGTTTTATAACCTACCTGCTTGATACAAGCTTTAATAAAATATGTATTCTAAAGATCAAAGCTTAAGGACTAAAGCCCTCCTTCATATTATGCTTTACCATAAAAAGGGTGCAGTATCATGAAAAATGAATCTTCTATTTCTAAAATACCCTACATGAAATAACCATGTATCCAGAAAGATCAATTAGCGATCTTGTAGAAAGAGATAACCGAAGTAATGCTGAAAAACCAACCAATCTTACATCAAAATTATATTTCGAACCGAAATTTTTCTCTTTTTGATGGTTTGTAGTAATAAATATTTAAAAACGTAAAATAATATGACATTTTGTCAGTAAGGAATTTATACTTTTGTATATATTCAGTTGTGTACAGGAGTTGTTAGAACCAGTCGCTATGCGATTGCAGTAAAGCAGATAGATGTCAATCTGGTCATCAAAATCCATCACAGGAAAATACTATATGAAGAAACTTTTTAAGAACTTTCTTTTTTGTTTAGATTTTGTCTTCTTTATTAAGGGACTTCTCTGGGGGGGGGGGGAGGTATTTCTAAATAATGATTTTCCTTACAGTAAAAGATTTTTTTAAAAAATTCATCTAAGCTGTTGCTTTACTTGTACCGTATTTATTCGATGTATCACGCTACATGGTTTTTTCACAGGGAATCTGTCTAACCATAGCCACTGTATAGCAAGCAGTGAGAGAGATCCAAGCACTGTCGTACTTGTATCACATTCATTCGATGTATCGTGCTACAAGGTTTCGACGGGAGATCAATCTATCAATAAATATCCTCTGTACAGAAAAAACTGAGATCCAAGCCCTTTCTAGCTTTACTTGTATCATATTCTATTTAGTATCATGCAACAAGGTCTTTTGACAGGGGATCAGCCTATCCATAACTTCTGTATACCAATAAGATAGACTCAAGCTCAGTTTTACTTTACTTGCATCGCATTCGTTCAGTTTATTATGCTACTAGGTTTTTGATGGGAGTTCAATCTATCCAAGGATACTTATTTAGACACAGCAGAGATCTAAGGTCTATACCCGTTTTTATTTTCTCCTATTTTGAATAGAGAAAAACAAACAAACAAACAAACAAACAAACACACACACACACACACACACACACACATATATATACATATATATATATATATATATATATATATATATATATATATATATATATATATATATATATATATATAGTATAAGAATACATTTTACCTAAGATTTATAAAAAAAAGCACAAAGATTTCCATTCCAAACATCCTTAAAATATTCTCAAAGAAAGGAAAAACAGATGTATATTACACAGAAAATTTTTGCAGAAGAGTGTGCCTAACATTCTGGAAAAAAAAAATACCTCTGTCCTGAATATTTTAGAGGAATGTCACTTGGGGAAAGTGATAAGAACGTTGCTACGATGTTGCAGCTCTAAAAGCCAAGTTTAAAAAAAAAATGCCAAAAATAACGTAAAAAGTGCATACGATAGCATTGCGCAAACATGCTGTGTATCTCCGAATATAAAATCATGCCTTCAGAATTTATAACTCCCAGGCCTTTTAAATAAACGCATATTTCACGGCGTAACCTAATAAAAGCGTTTCCAAAGGAATAGTTAAAAATTCCATCCTGACAGAGAACAGAAGGGTTTAAAATGCAAAATGGGATAATTTAGGGGAACTTCTTTCTGTACTAAAAATCAGTAAAGAAATGAATAAAATAGTTCTGCTGTATACAAAATTTTAATACTTTCAATTTTTTCTTTGCATTAGATAGCAAGGAAAACATGAAAGTAGTCAATATATATATATATATATATATATATATATATATATATATATATATATATATATATATATATATATATATATATACACAGTCGAACCCCGTTATAGTGAACTCGGTATATAACGAACTCATGGATATAACGGATGTATATATATATGCATATATGTATGTATAAATATCGCCCCTCTATCTATTTTGGTGGAATTCCGGCTGATAGATCGCGCTAAAGATGGCTCTGAGTAGTGTCAGTTTAAAAAAAAAAATCACCATATATATATATATATATATATATATATATATATATATATATATATGGTATGGTCTAATCTGGCTAGTTAGCTAGACATACATCTGTTTAGCTAGACATACTCTAAAAGATAAATAATCACAAAACAACAATAGAAATCTGCTTTATATCTACTGTATAATCTCTCCCAACATTCCCTTTATACGATATAGCTAAATTTTTGTGGTACGGTAAACATTTTCACTTTTCTCAACTGCCCAGACTTTATTTTTTCAGCTTTAGTAAAATTGATGCAAGATATTAAACATTTATATATATGTATATAATATTGTAATGTATATGTAATATTAAGCATAAGAAATGTATATATATATATATATATATATATTAAGAATAATTGCTTAATAAACCTATATAAATCGATTGCTTTTCTTTTTAGTCTGTAATAAACGTTTTATCCTTAGGACTCACCTTTTATCATCGTTTTATCCTTAGGACTAGAGGAGAATTTTGCTGTGAATTTACAAACGTTTCCAATTAACCCCCAACGCTCCTGTAGTTCAATCTGCATAACATTAGAGTAAAATGTTTATAGGCTTTTAACATTATGCACGAAGCCCAGTAAAACTTTTCTCTATACACATGCATATAGAATACTTTCGAACAATCCCTAAGATACATGCATAAAACGCCAACTCCCCTTCTGAAACTGAAGAATGCAAACAAACAACAACAAAAAAAGCGAAAAACCTACAAGAGAACAATCCAAACAAGCCAAAACACACACACAAAAAAAAATGTAAATATTGACTTGGTTATGCAATTGACTTCTCTCCGATACAGCGGAATCTGATATAACGGAGAACAGAACTTACTCTGCAACCGAGAATGAAAAGGAACTAAAAAATTTTCAATTTCGCGGAAAACGCACTCAACGACAATAGAAGAGGGTAGAGGAGGGGGGTGTTGAAGTGCCGTGTTTGAGTACTGGACTAACAGATGGGTGTTTGTACTAGGGCCCTGCGTGTGATGGCTCGCACTACAATGTGTGTTTATGTGGACAAACACAAAAAGAGCACGGCAAGAGGAGGGCTACACAAAAAAATATATATCTCTCGGTGAAGTTGCTTTGGCATTCATGCTCTTACGGGCGGTAAAGTCGTTAAGCGGGTGAGAGGGAATTTGTCATAATGCGAGAGAACCCCTCGCGAAATGGCGGGAAAAAGCTCTCATGCTGATTGAGGGGGCTGATGCAAATATTGCGGAATAATAAATTCAATCCCGGAAGGAAATCTGAGGCTTATCTTATATGCAGGGAAACGTAATTTTCGTATTTACGAAATAGATGCGAATAAATGCGAAAGTTATTTTATTTTTCCTTTTCGGCGAAATCTTGGTGATAAACAGCTTTTAAGCTATATTAGGTAATAATAGTAATAATTTATTACAATTGCTAATCTAAGACCATTCACGGTCTTTAACTGAGAGATCTCACTCTTGAAATTTGCTTATTACATATTGCTAAAGAACATATTGCTTAAGGCTGCTATGGACTAACCCTATTGGATTCGCTCACCTCAATGTTAACCTATGGAGAAAATTTGTCCACGGATTGCCGACTTGGATTCAAAGATTTTTTTTTAAAAACTGTACTCCGTCATAGAGAAAGAAATTTTACATTTGTGTACATTTTTCGTTTTTTAAAAAAAATGCAATTAATATTTTAAAATTTAAATTATTCGGGGGGGGGAATCTGGTATAGTGTGTTTTAAACTCTCATAGATTCTTTCGGGGGACGAAATTTATAAAATGAATCCTGAAGCGCTTTGCAGAAAAGTTCAGGCTATCTGATAATACCAATTTCATTTCATTATCAGCATTTATGTACCTGTAAATAGTTGACAAAAATATATTTTAAATAAAAAATTTGGGGCAGCGCTTAACCCCCCTTATATAGAGAGAGCCATTACAATCCCTCAAAATGTCAATCTTAAAGGGGGTGGAATTCTCGAACTGTCAACTGGATTCCTCCCACCACAAGCGCAGGAAGAGGAAGAGGGAAATACAATTTTTTTCCTTAGTACATACCAGCCTTAAGGAAGGGACTGTGGAGACTACTATAATGTTCACTTTTAACTAAGAATTTTGATACTTACTGAACCACGTAAGTAAAATTATTGTGATTTTTTTAATAAATGCAAAAGTTTTGTATATATATATATATATATATATATATATATATATATATATATATATATATATTTATATATATACATACTAGCTGAAAACCCGCACTTCGCTACGGAGTACATTCAAATTAAATACAACGGTCAATGTATGCAATTAATGCCAATATATATATATATATATATATATAATAAATACGATCATAAATATATACAATTGATGTAGAAAAAAATATATTTTTATAAAAAAAAATCGTAAGGGATATTTTTATAGACAAAATAATGTCCAATCATCTGCCGCATTAGCAAGAAAAGAAATATTTTTTTGTCTATTTAGTTGTTATGCACGTGACGATAAATTTATTTAAAGTATCAGAAAAAGAAGTCACGTGATCAGCATTTAGTAAATTAAATTATAAAAATGAATCTTTAAAAATTCACCAAAAAGCAGAAAATAGAGGTAAAGATTTGAAAAAGATTTAATTTTAAAGGAATTTTTAGGATCTTTCTTGTGATATAAATTTTATAACCCTCAAATTATTATTTTAGATGCAAACTTAAAAAAAGTTACTAAAACAGCTTAAAATTTTTTAATTTTAAAAAATCTAAGAAGAATTTTTCAAAAATCTCTCTTAGTGCACCCCTACACTATAAGATGAAGCGCATGCAAAATTTCAGCCCTTTAGGTCCAGCGGTTTGGTCTGTGCGTTGTATGTCAGTAAGTCAGTCTGTTACGGAACTGTTATATATATATATATATATATACAGTCGGACCTCTATTTAAAGAACCTCTATTTTGCGAACTTTTCCTTGGAACCAAGAACATTTAGCGAATTTCTACGTAAAATAACCTCCAAATAGTGAAGTGCATTCTCTATTTAACGAACTTTTTCTTGTTACCAAATATTTTTTTTCTCCATATTTCTCAAAATGTTTGAACATTTCAAATTTATTCTTTCTTTTGACACATTTTATGGTGATCAATGACATTTAACTGGTTTTAACAGTCGCCTAACTCACCGAGAGCAGTAAAATCGCTATCATTCTTTACATTTCATACAGGAAGTCCAACCTTTCTCCCCCCCCCCCCCCACTGTGCATTGCAAAGATGCGAGACGTATTATGAGATAAAACACCTTTTCAAACAAAAAACTCAGACAAAATTAACAGATTTTATCAGTAATTAATTCTAAGGATGTATGTGGTAATGTATGCCTAAAATTACTTGTTATATTAAATGCGATAATGTCATTAAAATTCATTAATTTTAATATAAAATAATTTTTTTAATTGAAAATGTAGTGTATTCCCGAACAATGATTTGATTTTCTCTTGTTTTCCTTGCAGATTTCTTTTTGATGGGTAAAATATATAAAACAAATAGATATTAATTTACAAAATAAAGGTGCGATTAATTACTTTTTTCAATAATATTTAGTGTTTACGATTTTAATATCTGTTTTGTGTAGTTTAAAGTATTTTACTAGGTTAATCTCTATTTAACGAATTTTCCATATAATGAATTTTTTTTCGGGATTTAGCGACTTCGTTAAATAGAGGTCCGACTGTATATATATATATATATATATATATATATATATATATATATATATATATATATATATATATATATAAATATATATATATATATATATATATATATATATATATATATATATATATATATATATATATATATATATATATATATATATATATATATATATATATATATATATATATATATATATATATATATATATATAAATTTGCGAATAAATGCGAAATTTTATTTATTGTACTTATTTTTTTTTGCGAAATTTACGTACCCCTACTTATAAGCAATTGAAAAGTCTCACGCTTTCGAAATATTAAAATCTTAAATTGACAATTTATATGCATTAGAAATTTATATGAATTATTAATTAAACAATTTATATTTATTATAAATTAGACATTTTGTATGTATTAGCAATTTACACGTATTATAAATTAAACTGACGATAATTTAAATTATATAGATAGTTTTATACAATAGTTTATACATACAAAAAGTAAAAAAGTTTTATAAAAACAAAAGTCATATATGTGTATTCAAACGAAAATTTTTTTGAGCAATATTTAAATAAGAAATTATTTTGAGTTCTTTATCGTTACTTAAATTAAAAAAAAAGCCAGTAAAACACAATTTTTTGCTGAATGTAAACATGCCTTATAAACTTTGATAACGTCATTGGTACTTATATGCTGTACATGTATCGCATCACTAGTACATGTAGTATACACGTTCATTACCCGATGCTATACACGAACAGATTTTAGAAAGTGACAACATTATTAGTTTGAAAATATCAAAGTTGTATGAATTAATACTGTGATTTGTTTTATACATTACACAACGACAGCAACAACAACAACAAAAAGATAACAGTTGTATTTCTAAGAGTGGCCGTTGTTGAACGGTTATTTACTTTAATAAATTTTTAATATTATATATATATTTTTTTGATGGACTCAAAATGTACCGTCAAAAAACTAACATATCAAGCCATTAGATGCAGTCCCAAAAAGCAGCATTAATATAAATATCAAACACAGTGGCACTACAAACGAAGAATTTGGGGCTGAATCTACTTGGGGCTGAATCCCCCCCTTCCAACCTGGATAAAATTTTCCTAATGTTTATATTTTGTACGGAAAATCGTTGAAAAATTCCGTAATTTCTTGTAGTTATTCATTCGTAAGATCATTTCCCCAAACCCGAGACTTGCTGCACTAAAGTCACAGAATAACACGCACATGATGATTAACAATTCGCTCCGAAACATTACCCAACCTTCGAAAAATCTGCAAAAGTTTGTAACCTTAATCCTATTTTATGAATTTAAGGAGAACGAATGGGTCAAGAGCTTAGAAATCAAATGCAGTTTGCCTAAGGACCATGGAACAGCATACTATTTAGTTTTCCGTGCGAAATATGAACAGCATAAGTTAACTGTATGCGGGTATAGGGAGATAACATCTCTTATGCCGTCGTCTCAGAGATGCATGTACGAGATCTTTATACGTGAAAGGAAGAGACAGGTGCAACATGCCGAATATATAAACGTAATATACATGTCTGTGGATATGTATGAGGAATTTCTAAGGAGTGGTGGAGTTAAATCTTATTTATTACCTAAATACCATATTTTGTTAGTTTATTGCAGCACCTAATT
Organism: Dolomedes plantarius; assembly: GCA_907164885.2. Lineage (NCBI taxonomy): Eukaryota > Metazoa > Arthropoda > Arachnida > Araneae > Dolomedidae > Dolomedes > Dolomedes plantarius. The sequence continues at coordinate 78,157,874 of OU015493.1, read as the reverse complement.
TTAATGTGTATTCATTAGTTTTATATTTGCTAATTAGAACATTCAATGAAACACAGATGTTCTTTTAAAAGCATTCGTTAAATATTAAAGATTTAAAGCAGCATATTCATTATCCCTAAGTTAATGTATTAATATATTATTTTTATATGAAAAATTCAAGAGACACACTTTAAAAAATCCGCGTGAAATTTCATAAAAACATTATTTGATATCGCGATCATATGTAGTATCGATTGATCAAAATGGGATAAATCAATACGACTTTGAAGTTCAGTATAATGTTACAAACCATAATGTTACATAGTCACTTGTCGTATTTAAAAGTAGTGCATTGCTATTTCATTCCTTATGCAAAATATTATACACGAATATTATAAGATACGAGAGAAGTATACAGTTTATTGGATCTACTTAGCAAAACGTGACAAGATTGTTAACCACAACCGCATAAAGAACCTTCTTCGAGATTCACCTGTACGATTATAAAGTAATATTTCCTTGCCAAGGATAACCAGGTGTTACTGTATGATATTGTTTGAACTTGATACCATTTCTTACTCAAAAGGGCGTTTCAGCTATCCATCAGTTAAATTAAAGATGACCTCAGTATGTGGAAATATAATGAAAGATAAAATAACGTACATATGTTAAAATAATTTTTTTTTTCAAAATGAATTTTGTTACAAATACAAAAAAAATATTTTGTAAAATATTACCCAAATTATAATTACAAAAATTTTGCAAGATTGCATATCAATTGTTATAGAAAATGTAACTGTGCATTTTGAAACAATATGAACTGAAATATATATAATACTTATAACATTTTACAAATTCGCCTTTTTGCTCACCTAAAAACAGCTATTCATAATTAAAAAATATTTAAAACCAAAACTTTTCTCCGACAGAATCCTGGTTTGCATGTTACATTATCTAAACAATGTTATATTATCTAAAGTTTAGAATGTTTCAACTAAATTTATTTTTAATATATTTTATGGTATACTATAGATAATTTAAAATTTTGATTTTAATTTTTGACATACTTTTGAGTGGGTTGCATATATTTCCCCTTTAATTCACGAAACACGAATCTGTCATTTTTTTATGAAACCAAAACATTTAAGAAATATTTATGAAAAAGATAAAACTAACATCACTATTGAATAAAAGTTTTACCGAAAAAATACCAGGCGAGATAATTTAATTCGTAGTTCTGAATTACGAAGCTAAAACTCTGGCCTCTTGACAACCCTGGAGATGTGACAATACGTCTTACCGCGAATACCTATCCTCCAAATTTTGCAGTTATGTTTAAAAATGTTGACTTACAGTTTGACGTACATGTTTGACATTAATGTTGACTTACAGTTTGACGTACATGTTTGACATTAATGTTGACGTACAGTGTGACTTTTAATGTTGACTTTTAAATGTTGACTTACTCTTTTGCTTGTAAAAAATTTCTCTTTAAATCAATGCAGAAACTTTCTTCTTAAGAAAACATCATTACCAGCAAACAAAATAATTATTCAACTACCCATACTGGCTGGTAAAATTGCAGTCTTGGTAATTAACAAGACCCGTCAACGAGATCTGATACAAGTCAATACCATGTTCAGTTAGCCTTAAAAGGATGATAGCTTAATGGACTCCATCTAGCTTTGTCTGAGGTGCAACGAAGGGAATCTAGACCATAGCGTCTGGCTCCTAAAAGAATTAATTATTTCTCTACGGCTACTTTCTCTTTCGAGGATGATATACGGCTTCTTGTTAACCATTGAAATTATATATATATATATATATATATATATATATATATATATATATATATATATATATATATATATATATATATATATATATATATATATATATATATATATATATATATAATTAAGTTGCACCTAATATTCTTATAAACAATTAAAAATCTTTTTCAAGCTAATTTTAAAAATATTAAAAAATTAGATTAAAGAGTTTAATATATTATTTTGTATTCAATGATGAACTAACTTTACATGTTCATTTTAAGTTGCAAGACCTACACCGAGATATACTGACGAATTGATAAAATTATATATCTATAGCAACTTTTATGTAGTAATATTTATGGAATGCTTTATTCTTAAGTACTTTCAATTTAATGATTAAATTGCAATAATTTATTAAATGCATTTTAAGATATAAGACACAGATGATTATAACCAAGATGATTATAACCCATGAACTCTAACCAAGTAAGCAAAATTGTGATTTTTTAAAATAAATGCGAAATTTTTTAATTTATATATATACATATATTTTTTGCGAATAAATGCAAAATTTTATTAAATTGTAAATTTTTTTTTGCGAAATTTCGATATTTTTTATACAAAATTTACATACCCCTACTTATGACATTATACAAAATCGCCTTTTTGCTCACCTAAAAACAGCTAATCATAATTAACAAATATTTAAAACCAAAATTGTTCTCCGACAGAATCCTGGTTTGCCTGTTACATTATCTAAATAAATTTTATATCTCGATATACGCCGTTCACTTTTTGGTATGTCCCCAAGCAAATGAGTGATTGACATCTTCTGTAGATGCCAGCTTTTCTATTCCTATTAGGGGTCCCACTTCAGATTTCCCGGCACTCCAGTTACTCACTTTGTTGTTAGCAAGTTTTAGCCGACTAGATGAATCGAAAAGGAGACAAAAGAGTTTTGTCTCTATTCATTCATTTATTTTATATTTTTTTTTGTATTTTAGCCTTTTGCATAATCTTTCTCCACATTCCCCTCTCTCGTCTAACGGAGCTGCTCCTGGCCTGATTCCATCACCTTTTTGTTGTGCTTTTTTTTTTTTCATTTTGTTTGAATCGTTTACATCCCTCAGTCGTATTTAAATGAATAGAACAGAAATGTCCTAGTCGAAAAAATTTCAATTGGAAAGCCGTTCTATTAAATTCAATTCTGAATTCAATGTATCATCTTTCAGATAAGAAATTGCTAGAGAACGTGGGGGTCGCAGTTTGTGAAATGCATCCCCGATTTTAGGGATGGATTTTGACTCAAATTGGAAGGAAATGCGAAAAAAGAAGAGTGCTGTAAATTTGATACAAGGCAATTTGGAAGTAGGAATGTCATAGATATTAATCGGTTTTGTAAGGGAAAGAATTTTTTTTTCAGAATTATTCATGGTTTAAATTTTAGCAATGTTTTCCTCCTAAATGAAATTTTTCCTCATCAAAATATTTATCTAAAATTTTAAATTGTATCTGTCATATTTCATATCTAATTGATCTGCAACATGAAGAAAATATCGTTTTATTCAGGATCATACTTTGTCTAAGTTTCAGCACTGTGTTTCCTAATTAAGAGAAATATTTTTTTCATCTAACTATTTATCTAAAACTTTAAAATGCATTAGCGTCATAGTTAAAATCTTAATAATTTGTAACACGAGGAAAATATTGATTTATCCAGGATCATACTTCGTCTAATTTTTAGCACTGTTGCCTTCATTAGTGAAATATTTCTTCCTTCAATTATTTATCTTAAATTATAAAATGTATCAATGCCATAATTCATATCTAAATAATATGTAACGTAAAGAAAATATTGTTTTATCCAGGATCATAACTAGTCTAGTTTTTAGCACTGTGTTTCCTTTTTTAATGAAATCTTCCTTCCTCTGACTTTTTATCTAAAATTTTAAAATATTTGAATATCATAATTCATCTCTTAATAATCTGTAACATAAAGAAAACATTGTTTTATTCAGGATCATACTTGGTATAATTTTTAGCAGTTTGTTACCTTTTTTAATGAAACCTTTTTTCATCTAATTATTTATCTAAAATTATCATCTTAATCATTTGTAACATAACAAAAAATTTAATTTTACGTCATCAGTACTGATATATGGATTTGTTTACGAACATTATGAATTCTTCTTGCACATACGAGTATACCATACAAATACCACACACCCGTCTTACCGTCTTTAATGAAATCTTTCTTTTAATTATTATTTAACTAGAATTTCGAAATGCATCACTGCCATAATTCATTGCTCGATAATATGTAACATATCAGAAAATGCAATTTTATTTTGTCAGTGCATGATATATAATCTTTTTACGAATATTATGATTTGTACTTGCACATACGAGTATACCATACACATAACATTTGTTTATTTCCATTAAGTCTCTTTCTAAAGAATTTCAGTCTATTGAAGGATTTATATTATCTTATCTTCTCTAAGTCATACTCAACTTTAAGAATGACGAATGAATTAAGCAAATCATAATTTATATCTGAATGTTTCAGTTGTGAAGCTATGGAATACATGGTAAAAATAAATCATTTCGCTTGCTTGCTTTCATAAACATGTCGGTTTCTCTATCTCATTAATTTTAAGTTGATACAAGACGCATTAGTTAGGATGAAGTATACCTTTAATAACTGATGAAACTTTTAAAATAAATTACTCGACGCAAAAATGAAAACCTAATAGAATGTTAAGATGTGAAAAAAAGTAAAAAGTAAAAAAAAAGTAGAAGAGTATAAACGATGAATATCAGAAATAGAATCATAGCAATAAAAATGCCACAAAAAGGTTACTTATCTGCTTACTTTGAAAACTAACTTTTTGGGAATGAAATATTAATTTGGTCATGCATTAATAACTTTCAGGAAAAATCAACATTACATGTTTTAAAAACTCGATGAATAAAATATTTATAGTGAAAGTAAAATAGAGGATGAAATTGGATTTTTAAAATGAAGGAGCATTAATCGAAATTACGAATATATAAAAACTTTAGTTTCAGAAATTTTCCCATTTTTGGGGTTTATAGTTGGATGAATTTAACTATATATTTTTTATTAAACGTACTGTTCTCGACATCGAAATCCTTAAAAAGATTTTATTTGTTAACAAAACTACTCAAAATATCTCTTTACTGAACCTGACTTTGAAATTTAAACTAAGCTGAGAATATTTAAAATAATCTACGGTAATATAATTTTAAAAATATATTATGAAACAAATAAGTTATCTCTGAGTTTTAATAGCTATTCAAAATGTCTCCTCACTGAATCTGGATTTAAATTTAAACCAAGCTGAGCACATTTAAAATTATCTATGGTAATATTAAAAAAAATGTATTATGAGAAAAGTAGGTTATCTCTGAGTTAGAATATCTATTTAAAATGTATTCCCGCTGAACCTGGATTTGAAATTTGAACTAAACTAAGGATTTTTAAAATAACGTACTGTAATTTTTTTGTTAAATATATTATGAGACAAGTAAGTTATATCTTAGTTTGAATAATTATTTAAAATATATCTTTACTGAACCTGGATTTGAAATTCGAACCAAACTAAGGATTTTTAAAATAATGTACTGTAATTTTTTTTGCTAAATATATTATGAGACAAGTAAGTTATATCTGAGTTTGAATAATTATTTAAAATATATCTTTACTGAACCTGGATTTGAAATTTATTAATAAGCTAAGAATATTTAAAATAACCTACTGTAATATTTAAAAAAAATACTAGCATATTATGAGGCAAGCAAATTATCCCTGAATTTGAATAACTATTCAAAATGTATCTTCAATGAACCCAGATTTGACACATAAAACATGCTAAGAAAATTTAAATTAACCTATGGGGATAATTTTTTAACTATATAATGAGACAAGCAAGTTATCTCTGAGTTTGAATAACTCTTTAAAATGCATCTTTACTGATCCTAGATTTGAAATTTATTAATAAGCTAAGAATATTTAAAATAATCTACTGTAATATTTAAAAAAATATGATTATATTATAAGACAAGCAAATTATCACTGAATTTGAATAACTATTGAAAATGTATCCTCAATGAACTCGGATTTGACATATAAAACAGGTTAAGAAAATTTAAATTAATGTATGGTAATAACGTTTTAACTATATTATGAGACAAGTAAGTTATTTCAGAGTTTGAATAACTATTTAAAATGCATCCTCATTGAACCTGTATGAAATTTATTTTAAAAAATCTACGGTAATATTTTAAAAAAATATTAAGAAACAAGTAAGTTAGCTCTAAGTTTGAATGACTATTTAAAATGCATTTTTCATTGAACCTATATATGAAATTCATTTAAAAGAATGTACTTTAATATTTTTTCTTAAATATATTATGAAACATGCATTTTAATACAGGAAATTATATCAAACATTTCCGAAATTTCCGTATTTTGACTAACATATTTTTTTTCAAACTCTCTTACATTTATATTTGCAAATAAGGGTGATTTTCCCTTTTACGTTTCCGATTGAGTGATTTGATTTCTAACGTATTTTCCGTATTGACGGATCAAATGTGTCCGTCTCCTGGAGAATTGAAACGAAATCTCTCTGTGTCTGTTTTTCAACCTTTGCATGCGACTCTTCAGATATAAAATCTGCTTTCGCTATTCGATATTTCAGTCATAAAGATTCTTTTATTGTATTTTTCCTGCTTACATCAAAGCGTTTCAAACAATTTTTTTTCGAAACGTAAAATAAATCACTGCATAAAAATCGCACATAGATAAAATTCACATAATATAATTCTGGAAAACATATTTTTGATTTTTATTTAGCTTTCTAGGTATTTTTGATGTGATTTATGTCCATATTTTTGAATGCTCTTTGAAACCACAGCGGCCATGTCCGACTGTTTGACCAATGTATTTTTTGTTTGTTTGTTGTATTCTTTGAAGCTTTAGGATTATGTAACTTTTACAGATATAAACTACAAAGGAAGATAAAGCAGAAAGATTATTGCCTTATAAAAAAGTTTTCTAAAACATGAAATTCATATCTCTACATTTTTATTATTTTTAATATTTACAGAAAGTCATTCAAAAATTCCATTGAAAGGGTATATCTCAGTTGAAAGAGCCCATCAGCGGATTGGAAGGTTTGTAGTTCGTGACTTTACCGTTGCAGATATTGTTATAGAAGCACATCACCGATGGAAAATAACTGTATTGTAAACGAACTATATTGCGTACTCGTAGTCTCGAGCTTTTTCATTTACTTTCACAAAATGCCTTTGCAAAACTAAGGTGTAGAAAATAACATTCCTTATAATGAAAACACAGCAAAATATCTGCCACTAGTTAAGGGCTGTTTTGTAGCCCATTTCAACGCAAGTGAGCATTCAATCTCGAAACCGGTAGATTGTAAGAACGCATTGCAAATGTATCACAATATTTATCACTTTGGAACTCTTCTGGAAATGGGGGAAAACTTCAGTACGTATCTACATCTCGGAATTTGTTAATATTCCATTTTGGAATTCATTTCGGGGTTTGGGAATTTTCTTGCAATTTCTACCAAGAGTCTTACATTTGTTCATAGATTTTATAGTTATATTCTTAATTTCCACAAAAAGCGCTGAAATTTTTCTACTCATCTTTTAGGGCAATTTAACATCGAATTATCTTTTACTATATAAACTACTGCAAAAAATCACACACATTTTTTTTGTTTGTTTAGAAGTAGATTTAAGAACGCTTTTATTTTCTCTATTCTCAAAAAATTATTTTGCTTTAGGTTCATATCAACTATTTAGGTTCATATCCTTACTTCCTATGAGGAGTTTATCGTGTATCCCATCGACTGAAAAGAAGTACAGTGTGTACAAAATAATAGTGGGGTTTCAAATGGCTATATCTATGCAACAAATCATGTCGCAGACAAGCGTTATACACGTTAAATGAAAGAGAAACACTCTTAGTTTATGTGTGCTTACGTGTAGACTCCAACAGACTTCGGGACTAGCGCCGGAAAATACCGGAGAATATCATTTTCTAGTTAGATGGAGATCCTCCACATTTTACGACAATCATGCGGGAATCTCTTAACAAAACTTTTCCTCATAGATGGGTCGGACGAAAAGGGTGGATTTCCTGATCCCCACAGTCTCCAGACCTTACCCCTTTGGATTTCTGCTTTTGGGGTTATGTATAAACACAAGTGTATTCCACTCATGTTCGAAATCTGGATCATTTAAAAGAAAGGATTACTGAAACTATTTTGTCTATCACGCCGGATGATTTCTGCCGTGCATGGAAATAGACTGAATATCGTCTTGACGTCTGCAGGGCAACTAAGGCAGCACACACCAAAGTGGACTGAACAGACAAGAAACTTGGAGATTTCATCTTTAATTTGACGTATTTTTCATCTCTCTACAATGCTTTGTTCCGAAGCTATGACCATTTAGAAGCCCCACCATTATTTTACGGTCACACTGTATAATATGTTTCCACTGTATAATTTACATGTCTAGCCTCTTATTTACAATAAATAACTCCAGACAGACTACATTTGACATTGCTGAAGAAAAATAGGAGTTTGAAGAACTTTTTCAGGGAATATTCATAGAATTTAAATAGGCTGTTGTATATAAGTGGACTCTGCTTTGCTGAGTGGAGCAAGAATTCTTTCAGCATGTGACTGCTGGATATATGGGGACATAACGAATCGGTCTATTTTGGACGAAAAGAATGAACGAGTTTGGAATATGCTTTGCCGCTTTCAGTTTGTCTTAGATTCGACATTAGAGAATAACAAGTTGAGAAGGATGGTTTTTAATGGTTTTATAAGTATCTGGCTGTTCCCCTAATTCTGAAAAACACAGTTTATATCTAGTGAAAACTGCTGTTTTCGGAAAATTTAAACTTCATAATATTCTCATTGAACAGGTTGAAAATATATTTTAGATTTATTTAATTAGTAAAAATGATTTACTGTTATTTCAATTAAATCAGATAATTTCTGATAAAAATCACTGACAAAATCGCTCTAAATATCACTGACAAACTGTTTAGCCCCCTTTAGAATGTCAAGCTTTAAAATTACTGAAATTGCATTGCATCATATTTCATATCAGTTTATCTGTCTATTTCTTCAATCCAAATTCCTTGTAATCAAACATTTAAGATACTCTTGTAAAGCAACACCATTTGTCTTCCATACCTGCCTTTTTAAAAATGTACTGTCATCCGTTTCTTATCAGCTAACCCTTTTTACACCGTTAAAGATATTTTATCACTATCACAGTTTTCACTTTCTTACCCATCTAAAAATTCAGCTCCTTTTTTTTCTTTCCAAGTTCACTAGAAAAATGACAAAATTTCAAAACAATATATTATTGCAAGACCTGTTCGAATTATGTGCAGCATCATTAAATTACTACATGGCACGTTTTCTCCCTTTTTCGCAATAAATGTTGAAGCTCTGTAATCAAACAATTTGCTTTGTGATTTATTCCTTGAAATCAAGCATTTAATTCCCTCTTGTATACAATGAACATTTATCCTCCTTACCTGCCTTTTTAAAAAATATACTGCCATTTTTTTTCTTCTCAGATAATCATTATTACATCTCAAAGACTCTTTATCATTATCGCAGTTTTCACTTTCATACACATCTAAAAATGCAGCTATTTTTTTTCTTTCCAAGCTTACTAGAAAAATGACAAAATTTCAAAACAATATATTATTGCAAGACCTGTACGAATTATGTGCAGCATCATTAAATCAATACATGTAATTATTTTCCCTTTTACGTAGCAAATGTTGAAGCTCTGTAATGAAATATTTTAATTTGTAATTAATTCCTTGAAATCAAACATTTAATTCCCTCCTGTATACCATGAACATTTATCTTCCTTACATGCCTCTGTTAAAAATATACCGCCATTTTTTTTCTTCTCAGCTAATCATTTTTACATCGTCAAAGAGTTTTTACCACTATCGCAGTTTTCAATATCATATACATCTAAAGATACAGCTTTCTTTTTACTCCCAAGCTCATCAGAAAAATGACAAAAGTTCAAAATGATATATAATTGCAAGACCCGCGAGAGTTGTGTGCAGCATCAATAAATTACTACATGCAACAGTTTCACCTTTTTTCTTCACAAATGTTGAAGCTCTATAATCAAGCATTTTCCTTTGTAATTCCTTGTAATCAAACATTTAAGTCATTCTTGTAAACCATGAATATTTATCTTCCATACCTGCCTCGTTTAAAAATATACTGTCATCTTTTCCTTCTCAGCTAATCACTTTTGCATCGACAAAGACTTTTTATCACTATCGCAGTTTTCACTTTCACACACAGCTAAAAATACAGCTCCTTTTTCTTTTCTTTCGAAATTTACTAGAAAAATGGCAAAATTTCAAAACAGTAAATTATTGCAAGACCTGTACGAATTATGTGCAGCATCAATAAATAATTACATGCAACATTTTCACCCTTCTTCGTAACAAATGTTGAAGCTCTGTAATCAAACATCTTGCTTTGTAATTAATTCCTTGAAATCAAACATTTAAGTCCCTCTTGTAAGCCATGAATATTTATCTTCCAAACCTGACTCTTTTAAAAATATACTATCATATTTTTCTTCTCAGCTAATCACTTTTACATCGACAAAGACTTTTTATCACTATAGCAGTTTTCACTTTCACACACAGCTAAAAATACAGCTTTCTTTTTTCCCCCAAGCTCACCAGAAAAATGACAAAATTTCAAAACAATATATAATTGCAAGACCCGCATGAGTTATGTGCAGCATCAAGCAATTACTTCATGCAACGATTTCACCCTTCTTCGTAACAAATGTTGAAGATCTGTTATCAAACATTTTGCTTTGTGATTCCTTGTGATAAAACATTTAAGTCACCCTTGTAAGCCATGAAAATTTATCTTCCATACCTGCCTTTTTAAAAAATATACTGTCTTTTTTCTTCTTCTCAGCTAATCACTTTTACATCGTCAAAGACTTTTTATCACTATCGCAGTTTTCAATTTCATATACATCTAAAGATACAGCTTTCTTTTTTTCCCTGAAGCTTACCAGAAAAATGACAAAATTTCAAAACAATATATAATTGCAAGACCCGCACAAGTTATGTGCAGCATCAATAAATTACTACATGCAACGTTTTCTCTTTTTTTCGTAACAAATGTTCGACGCTACGTAAAGTCAGTCGGAAAAAATCTGAAGCACTTGAAAAGAAATTCAGCGGTAAAAATTCTTATATTGAATAAAAGATTTAAAAAAGGCCATTTCCTTCCTTTAATTTTCCATCGGAACACGACCCAAATTCTCAGAAGACCTCTTCCGCGAACCTCAAAGAACATCAGAGAATGCAGTTTGGCATCGGATTCACAGCATTTCCCAATATACCAACTTCTTTGTTCATTTATATTCAAAGGAATGGGAATATATTCTTGGCACCACTTATTGATTTTTCTTTTTAAAGTTCTGCAAAGTGCGAGGAAAAAACTTGATAGGCATCCCTTGTTGTATTTTATAGAATGGTTGGAAAGTTTCGAAGCAAGTTATGTGATTAAGCTAATTCCCAGTGATTTTTCACTTTCAGCTGTAAATAGAAAATTTTGCTCGTGCTTTTCAAAAGAAGAAAAAATAATTGCGTGTATTGTATTCAATTTCATTTACATACTTTGAAAATTTGAGGTCAAATAATTTTATTTAAAACATGTATAACGATTTAAAATATATATTTTACCATTATGCTCTATAATTAAGTTCGTTTGATTAAAATTGGTTGATGTTCGTGTCAGTTTTTAATCTAATTTCAAAGATTTTAAAATGCTTATTTAAAATAATAAAATGTATTCAGCTGAACTCAAATCCCAATTTTTTTAAATTATATTTTATAACATATTGTTATAAAAATAATAAATTACCAAATATGGAATTTATTATTTTGAATAACGAGCGAAAAGTCTAATACGAAAAAGCATGTAAAATAAAAATATAAGATTCTAGATTAAAATTAATAGAGAATTAATTCAAGTAAATTATTATAATTATTTTATCCAAATATAGACTTTTATTTCTATTAGCAATTAAAATATTTTCCAGGATACTTTTGAAGGTATGATATTTATCGTTATTTTTTATAATTCATTCGTTTAAACTACTTGCCTTTAATTTTGTAAAAGCCTTGCATACATTCTTAATGGCTTAGGAAAGGTAAATTTAAACAAAAAATATAATGTACGCTAAAAATATCACTTTAAAAGCTCAGAAATGGAATGTATTGTTATCAGAATTCTTAAAACTATATTACAACACGCAGTTTTTAATTCATACATTCATACGTATATTCCTAATTGACTTCACTAAGCCTGTTTGTGAAAGTTAATACGTCATTAGAGGTATCCATTTCATTAAGTATCATTTTCATTATGCTGCAAAATATTGTTAAATAGGAAAATATAGTATACTATAGTTTCTATGGAAAAAATAGTCACTTAAAACTGGCAACAGAAATATGTCTAACAAAAAATGAAATATACTCACAAACAGTGATGACTGTTACATAATAACATGATATATAAAAATCATTTTATTTATACATATGTATTTGCATATGATCGAAAGGTTATTTACCTCTCTCCAGTGGAATGCAACGAAAGGCTTTTATGTATTTCATATGCAGAGACAGGAAAGAAAAAGTAACAAAACTGTCTGCTAACTCCCCAAAATAAGATGCTCCTGTATTTAAAAACTTCCGTACTCGCGTAAAAAAAAGGTATTCTAGATAAAATACAGGGTTGTATAGGCTTTGGAGACCCTACCTTCTACAGAAAAAAAAGCCATAATTTCTGCAAGTATTTTATCATCCTCGAACTGAGTAAACAAATTTAAAATAAGTCAAATGAAACCATCAAGTCGGTTCATTAAAATTTTGTACATAGAAATGGTTGTATGGACTTTGGAGACCATACCTTCTACAGAAAAAGAGACTGTTATTATGGCAAGATATTTACCATACTCTATTTGAGTAAACACATTTAAAATAAACAAAACAAAACCATTAATTCGGATCATTAAATGAAAAAAATACATTAAATTTCAATAAAACAAAACCAAAATCATTATTCAAACCATTGAATTTCTGTTAATAGTCATGGTTGTAGAGGCTTTGGGGACCCGACCTTTTACAGGAAAAAATGCCATTTTGAATTATGCCATTTAGCTTTAGCACTAAATTTACCATCTCCGAATTAAGTAAAAGAAAAATAAATAAAACATATCAAATGAAAACATCAAGTCGTTTCATTAAATTTTTGTTCAGAAACAGGGTTGTGTAGGCTTTGGGGATCCTACCTTCTACAGAAAAAAAGACCAGTATTTTAGCAAGAAATTTCCCATCCTTGAAATTAGTGAATAAATTGAAAATAAATTAAACCAAACCATCAGTTCGGTTCATTAAATTTTCGTTCATAGAAAATTTTATTCACATTGGAAAATTTGAAAAACTGAAGTTATAAAGTATTGGTTGTTGAGTCAACTACAAAGCCGAACATGTTAGGGCATTTCAGCCCTTGAAAGTGGCATAATCGTAACGTATTGTGTTCACAATACTTTTCATTCTTCGATATTAATTAAAATTGCATCCATGTCTTTTTTTTTTCCTTTTCATACTGAATTGGTAATTCACCAAGTAGAAACGCCATGGACCAAAGACTTACAACTTAGTTTTAACGAGATTATAAATCTCAGTTATGTTTCAGTGCTTCAGTTTAAAAAAAAAAAAAATGAGAAACGTCATAGATTTTCCTCTCTATATTTTTTGCAATAAAAAATGCTTTATCGAAATATTTCCTCTTTGACTAAAACATTTCATGTTACGGGGATTTTACGGTTTATTTCAGCGAATAGTTTTCTGGCATGTTATCATTAATTTAAGTTTCTTTTCTCCTCAACAGGTAATCTATTAATCATTCGAAATCCTGGTTGCCTTAGAGGAGATATCCGAGCGTTGAAAATTTTCTTTTCTTTCGTGAAAAAAATCAGTTTTTTTTTTCAGTGTCCTTTAAACTAGTCTATATTGTCTCAAAAGCTTTTCAAAATCCTTTTGCTTCGACGGTGATTTATTTCATCAGAGCAGAAAACTAGATTACTAACTTGTCAGACCATATGACATATAGGTTTAGCAATTAGATTGTAAATTCCTTACACATGAATTGATTTCATGTGAAATTAAATTTCAATTAAACGTCAGGTTTGTCGCTGATTGAAAGTGAGGTATGAAGCTAGGGAGTCCTTTGAAATGGAAGCACGTTTTAATCTGATTTACATTGTAAGGCGTGAGTTTTAGAAAGGAAAAATCGTATTGGGTTTCACATTCAACATAATGAGGGATTGAGTTCAAGAATTTAAAGAAAAAAAGGTAAATTTTTTAACCTCAAAATCAGGTATAAAGACCACGAGAGATTTTTTGCGAAAGATGTTTTGAACTGTTTTTAATCTAAGTTTTGTGTTTTAGATTTATTATAACGAGGGCTTGAGTTCAAGAATTAAAAAAAGAAAAAATCGCATGTATATTTTTTTACCTCAAAACCAGGTTTAAAGAAAGTGGAGATTTTTTTGCAAAAGATATTGTACATTGTTTTTGATCTAAGTTTTGTATTTTAGATTTATCATAAAGAGGTCTTGATTTCAAGAATAATAATAATAAAAAAGAATATCTTTCAACCTCAAAACCATGTATAAATCAAGTAAAAGAGTTTTTTGCAAAATATGTTTTAAACTGTTTTTGATCTAAGTTTTGTATTTTATATCAGTCATAATGAGGACTTGAGTTAAAGAATTTAAAAATAAATCACATGTATATATATTTCAACCTCAAAACCAGGTATAAAACTAGCAAGGGAGTATTTTGCAGATGTTTTAAACTGTTTTTGATCTAACTTCTGTGTTCCAGATTGAATATAAAATTGCATCATATTTTAAAATGTTTATTTACGATGAGGGTTTGAAACAAGGAAAATAAAAAACAAATTTTAAATATATATTTCAGATCTCTCCGCTCAAACCTGTGCTTTTCTAACAATTATAAGAGGATTTACTAATGAACAAGAAAAAAATATTCTAGCGTCATGAAAAAAAAATTGTTAAAATTGCAATTATTTTACTTTAAATTATGACATTTCTTATGATGACTATTATATACAAGTGCGAAAAATATTAAGAAAATTCCTTTATGCAAATTATGTAATGCGGAAAATGCATGCTATAAAATTTCCTTTTATATTAAATCTCCATAGCGCAGATATCATTTAACTCGTGTATCTCATATAACAATGGATTTTATGCTTTTAAAAGCTTATTTCTCCTATACAGGTATAATTTTTTACTATTAACTATCATTTCAAAGATGTTCCTTTGAAAATTTTGTTTTTATCACTTAATCCAAACGTTATATTCTGTTACAAATGCTTAGTTTTTGATGCATGAATTTTGCTCCGGTTACGTCCGACACAAAAGAAAATTCTGACATACCGTATAAGAAAAATCTATGTATTCAGTACTTCCCATATCGACTTTACGTAGGATAAAAAACAAAAGAAGAGCCCTGACTCAGATTCAAGAATTTGATAACTTCACGAAAATCATCTAAAAGAGATTTGAGCTATGCTCACGTATTCAAAGCTACAGAACAAAGCACATATCCAAAGAAAGCTTTCTTTCAAAAAATTTCCCCCCTCTTGACCAAACAGAGAAGAAATAAGATAGCGCTGCTATCCGATCACATGCTGATCCATTAGCAAATTGCGTTTTCTTAGCTAAGCTGCTCCTTGCTTTGTGTCAATCCCGATACAAAAAAAGGAACACTACTTACAAGATCAACTAGGTGCAAATAATGTCTGAAATTTCATATCGGAATTCCAGATTTTCGAAATCAAAATACGCGAGAATAGATTAACTAGTGAAATATATAATACGTTAATGCAATAGCCACATTTGTAATATGCACTCATATAGTAATTATTGCAGATAGATCTCTAGAAAAAGATCGGAGGATGATTTAAACACAGGATAGAGTAGCATCAAGTGATTGAATTAGGTGGAACACAAAAGGTTGGGGCTCGAGGTAGTCTAGAGGTAGCGCGGTGAGTTTCGGACTAGGGGTGTGCAATTCGAATTCCGACGAAGTACATTCCGATAAGTACGTTCGCGTTGAGGCCAGATATAGGCGTGGGAAATCTGTAGAACAGAAATCCCTTCTATGATGTCACTGGGGATGGGAAAAGATACGAGTCTCCAAGGTGTCACCCCTGAGGGGTGCATCAGTGGTCAAAATTGTGGTGGCACAGGGCTAAATCAGACTCCGACACATATGGTGCCATTAAAAATCCGCATTCTATATCGACCAGGCCTATAAGGATTCGGCCAAAGGGCATAAAAACACAACACACAAAGAGTTGACTGCTTGAGAAGCCTCTCTTTTTATGTATGTCCTATACAAAATATAAAGATCTTACGAAAGTTATCAAATGGACAGCTTGTGACGAGTTAAACTTTATGAAGTGAAGGTCCGAGGTAGCTCAGTGGTAGCGCGTTGGCTTTAAAACTGGGGTTGTTCGGTTCAAATTCTGACGAGCGCAATTTAATATGAGTACATTCGTGTCGATGCTAGACATGGGCACGTTAAATATGTAGCCTGGAAACACCTTCTATGAGGTCAGAGAGTTTCGGCAGAGTTACAATCCTCCCAGATGTCACCCCTTGGGATACTCTGTCAAAGGTGATTTGGCAACAGGGTTGGTGTTTGTTCACCTATACGGTGCCTTCGTCGAATTCTTCCACGGATTCTCACGGATTATGTTCGAATGTTTTCAGTGACAACTGCCCAGCATTGGGAAACAACGACACTTTGTGAAGTGAATAATTGCAAATTATAATGCTACATATAATTGCAGACCCACTGTTTGGACCCTAAAGAAAAGGGAAACACCTTTTGCAAACCGCACTGAAAAATCCGCACATCATATGGGAGCAAGAAATTTGCTCGCCATGGGCGAATAAATGACAATAGCGTTTCAAAGATCAAAATAAATAGACTGTAATGAAAGACCCTGCTCTCTGTTTTCATTATATTTAGGAAGAACATTAATTTGGCATGCCAAAATGGTATTTGAGCATAACTGCAAATTTTTAGATCAGCGTAGAAAGTAAAATAACTGTCCCGTATTGCGGTGTTGATCAAATACATGTTTGATGTAGTGTATATATATATATATATATATATATATATATATATATATATATATATATATATATATATATAATATATAAATATATATATATATATATATATATATATATATATATATATATATATATATATATATATATATAATATATAAATATATTTTAGCTTCAGATGCTTTTTAGCTCGGGGGTTGGAAAACTGATCTAGATAGATTAAACAAATGTTTCACATGCATACCTGGATTGTATTTATTACCTAGAGAGTTTTTGGTACACCCTTTGTTAATTTCCTTCTTTTACCTTTAAAATTTGAAGTATATTTTAGTAAGAGGCTCTTCTCTTATGCATAAAATTTTTCTACTATGAAGTGAGGGAAGGACTAATAGTAAAGGCTTCTGAATATAAGCAATTAAATCTAAACTTAAAAATTACTAGTTGGTACCCGTCAAAACATGACGGCTGGATAGTAAGTAAATGTACTTATACACAAATTATACTCAACACATCATTGCCAAATGTTGAAAATCATGATATTAAGTATAGAGAAATACACTTTAAAAAAATTACGATTGAGCCCTATAAAAAGAAATAGAGTTACTCAAAAGCGCGAAATAAACGATTTCGGTCAGGTTGAATTGTATATCTCACAAACATAATTTAAAAGAAAATGGCAGAGAGAGAGCTAGAGAGATTCCTCGGAATAAACAGATTTACGTATTTATGCTGCCTCGTGCTTAGTGAGTATCTAAAGCCAGATTTAAGCATGTCACTGAGCATGCGTAGAAACAAATTAATGTGTTTATGCGGCCTCGTGCTTGGTGAGTATCTAAAGCCAGATTTAAACTAGTTACTGAGCATGCGCAGAAAGCAATGTTTTAATTGTAAATTATCGCTAATTAAAAGAAATTGCGGCTACAAAAACCAAATTTGACACATTTATAGATTAAAATCTTTCGTTTAAGACCAAAATGAAGTAAATTTATGCAGTAGTTTTCTCTCACTGACTGCCCAAAAAGTCGGCTTAGGAACTTAAATATATAGATTAAAAGGTAACATTCTCTGTTTTTCTTTTTTTTTTGTACGAATGAGGAAAAGTATTTTTCGATACTGCGTACGACCGTCTGTTATGATACGAAATCCAACCTTGGATTCCCCATCACGAGACCGCTATCAGTTCAAGAGATCAGAGTTTGAGCGCCATTCCTGATAGATATCCATTATGGCGGTATCCCATCATTGGAAAATATGAAGCAGCACTAAGAAGCATATATGGCAAATGTTCGAGATCATCGGAAAGAAAAAATAATAAATAACCGGAATGCGCAGTGTGACAATCTACGTCAGTGAATTCTCAACCAGTGGCACGTGTACCCCTTGGGATACATGCTGAACTGGTCAGGATTACGTGTAATTTTTTTAATCAGAACGGAAAAACCATCTTCTTGTAATAATAATAATAATAATAATAATGAAAAACAAAACTAAACTCATATTAATCTTACTGGTAAACACTTTTATTGTTTTTATTGTTTTTTTATTTTAAAAATTTCCTGTAACGTTTTGTCCTTTATTTTTCGCTTATATGACTTTAATTAAAATAACTTAAACAGACTCTGATTTGCATAATTTTTATGGCATCCGAACCCGGGGTACAATTAACAAAAAAAACAAAAAAGGATTGCCAACGGACACAAGGTTAAAACAAGGTTGAGAAACGCTGATCTACGTCGCTGGTCTCGAAAAGAAAGGAGAAAACCTCCTTGGAAATATGTCAGGAGTGCAATATAAAAAATGACGTTTTCTCGCATCACTAGATTTTTGGTCGGCTGAATAATTAAGTACAGGTTAAGAGCTCTAAGGTCAAATACTTACTATTGACAGCCTGGCATTACAACTTCGCTTTTTAAGCACTGAGTGGATTAATACTTAAAGCTTAAATTACAAAGGACGATTTAAAACGTAATACTGTATTTTGCGTATTTGTGTAGATCACAGTTTTTACACAAGAGTTCTTTACTATACCAGATTGTATTATCATCTTTGCATATATATATATATATATATATATATATATATATATATATATATATATATATATATATATATATATATATATATATTTATATATATATATATATATATATATATATATATATATATATATATATATATATATATACATATATATATATATATATATATATATATATATATATACATATATATATATATATATACATATATATATATATATATATATATATACATATATATATATATATATATATATATATATATATATATATATATATATATATATATATATATATATATATATATATATATATAAATATATATATATATATATATATATATACATATAACAGTTCCGCAACTGACTGATTGACTGACAGATAACGCATAGACCAAACTGCTGGACCTGAAGGTTTGAAATTTTGCATGGCGATTCTTCTCATAGTGTAGGGGTGCATTAAGAAAGATTTTTGAAAAATTCTTCTTAGATTTTTTAAAATTAAATTTTTGAGCCGTTTTTGTAACATTCTTTAAATTTTGCATTTAAAATAATAATCTGAGGGTTATAAAATTTACTCACGAGAAAGATCATAAAATACAGGTTAAGAGCTCTAAGGTCAAGATGGGTTGTATTTATTATAAATATATTTTAAAATGAAATCTTTTTCGAATCTTTGCCTCCATTTTCTGATTTTTGATCAATTTTTAAAGGTTAATTTTTAGAATTTAATTTATTAAATGCTGATCACGTGATTAATTTTCTTTTTTGTAATACTTTAAATTAATTTTGCGTCACGTGAATAACAACGAAATAAATTGACATTTTTTTTCCCTTCTTTCTAATGCGGTAGACGATTGGACATTATCCAAAAAAATATTAAAATATAGTAATGTTCCTCAAACTGTACTATATGTACCTCAAACTGTAGAAATGTTCTTCAAACTGTACTATATTCACTGTACTATATTTTTTAGTATGTTCTATAAGATTTAATTTCAATATTTCTTCTACATTATTTTGTCTCTAAAAATACACGTTACGATTTTTTGATAAATATGTTTGTTTGTTTTTTTGCATTAATTGCCTACATTGATCGTTGTATTTATTATAAATATATTTTTCTTGTTTTTTTTTACATTAACTGCATACATTGACCGCTGTATTTAATTTGAATGTACTCCGTAGCTAAGCACAGGTATTCAGCTAGTATATATATATATATATATATATATATATATATATATATATATATATATATATATATATATATATATTTAAATCTAAGTTTCATAAACACAAATAATCAGGTAAAAGATAAATTATATGCAAAATATCTTTACACTTACAAGTTCAATAGCAGTTTGACTTCAAAATTCCTCTACTGATATTATTATAACTGTATAGAATGCGTCTACAATGTTAAATAATCTTATAAATTTTATTAGTTTTCAAGATGAAATATTTATAGGCTAATTTCATTTTTTCTTTTTAGGTATGAACCAACTTATCTTACTACGAATACATGTTTGATAAAAAAAATTACTTCATTAATCTGATACGCCGAAAAACAGTTTTCAAAAGAACTTTTATCGTGTCCTTTTGTATGTTACCACAAAGGGAAATGTATTAATACAAGTGACCAATAAAGGCCCCCAAAATAATTCTGTTAACCGAATTCCGTAAATGTTGATTAAGGGAAGTTTCTGAACTCAGTTCAGTTCGAGTTTAATTGAAAATTTAATAAATTGTGCCAGTGAATTAAATAAGAAATTTTCATCAAGATGGGTGCTCGAAAAATGTAATTTCTTTTGCGGTTAATGAAAGACTGCTGGAAAGTCTATTGAATTTTTTAAACTCCATATACGAACGCATTGCAAATTTTTCGAATAAAAACCAAAATAACTTTTAATAATTTTTTTTGTACTCATTTATCTAAGAGAGGATTTTTTTTAATATTCATGAATTAGAAATAATATGAAAAAAAAATATTTTGTTTTTCTTAGCATACGTAACAGGTATGCCTAGAAAGTGCTAATTTTTCAAAATAAAACTTATGAAAAGATTAAAAAATTAATGCTGACTGATCGTTCTTTGAACAATCTTACAATTATAACTGCTCAGAAAAAGTTTAATATTAGAAAATGTTAAAAAAATGTGACAAAAATTTCGTTAGTTAAGGTGAATTTTTATGTTATTTTCCAAAACATTATATTCATATGTTCATTAAATTTACTAATAAATTTCTTCTGAAAGTTATTCAAATTAAAGCTTACCAGAAGATTAAAAAACTAATTCTAAAGGATCGTCCATTTTAACCCTGAACAATTTTACAATTACAATAATACAGTAAAGTAATTTATATTAGAAAATGATGAAATGTATTTGAGAAAAAAATCGTAAGTTATTGTGACTTTTCATATCAATTTTGAAAACATTTTTTTCTCCACACGTTTCTTAAATGCAGCAACAATTATCTGATGAGTTTTATACTGTATATCATCTATTGAACAATTTGACAGTTATAACTATTCATTAAAACAATTAATATTAGAAAATGTTAAAATGGAATTGAGAAAACTAATCGTCAGTTATTGTGACCTTTTATAAAATTCTTCAAAACATACTTTTCTCACTTTCAGCAAACGCAGTAATTAATTTCTAGTGAGATATGTAGGTAATCCTTTGAAAAATTTTGTAATTATCGCCTTTCAATAAAACAATTAATGTTAGAAAATATTAAAACGTATTTGACGAAAATATCATTAGTTATTGTAGCCTTTTTATATAACTTTTTAAGACATTTTTTTCACATGTTGCATTTTTCACACGCAGAAACAAATTTTTGGTGAGTTATACAGATCGTCCTTTGAATAATGTTGCTATTATAACTGTTGCGGGGAAAAAATATTATAAAATGTTGAAAATGTTGACGAAAATATCGTTAGACATTGTGATATTTTATAGCATTTTTCAACAATATAACATTTATAAAACTATTATAACATTTATAAAACAATTATTTAGAAAATGTTAAAACGGATAAGACGAAAACATCATTTTTCCAAAATTTTTTTCCCATATACCTTAAATGCAGTAAAAAATTTCTGGTGAGTTATATAGATCACCCTTTAAATAAAAAGGCAATTATAACTGTTTAAGAAAACAATTAATTTTAGGAAATGCTAAAACGAATTTGACAAAAATATGGTAAGTTATTTTGACTTTCTATAACATTTAAAAAAAATTTTTTTCGCGTGTTTACTAAATGCAGAAATAAATTTCTGGAGAGATATTAATGCTTTAGTATATAGTCGAGTGTTCGTTGAGCTCAAAGATTTATACTAAGCCACCCTTAATCTCTCATACGAGTTGGTATAAGGTAATCATTAAAGCCATTTGATCACTGCCTGCGACATAATATATACTTGATCAAAATATGGGAGAAATGTAATAAATAAACAATTAATTGTAACACCAAACGACAAAGTCAGGATCGTAAATAATGTTCTGAAAAACAAATATAAAGTAAATTTTCCCTGAAATAACCAAACTTAATAGCAGCAAATTTTAAGATTTGAAAATTTTAGGTGGATTTCTGTTAGTTGTATAACGAATACATAACTAGTGGAAACTTTAAATATAGATCACATCTCTACTATTTAGGAGGTATATATACCAATGGCTAATTTACTTTCCACTTTGTTCTAAAAACTATCGTCAATAAGCTTATTTGATTTGCTTTTATCACTTTTTGCTTAGATGGAAAAGAAAATTTCATCTTTTTTTAGAATTGCTGGTGGTCAGTCATTAATAACAAGCAAACAATAAATAAATAATACGTCTGCATAGCTTGCAAATGAAATATGAATGGGTTTTAACTGTTTCAGATATAAATATACTTCTTACATCACTTTGCCGGACATTATAAAATAATGCAAAACATTCAATAGTCATTTTGAAACATTAAATTTACACAGAAGATATTTAAATCATGCTACGCATTTCGTTGTAATATATCATCATATTTATTGATTCAGGGATCTTGATTTAAGTAAAAAATTACGTTTTGATTCTGGGATAAATTATACCAAAACGATAGAAATCCAATTTTACCGTGCGACATCTTGACTGATTGAATGGATTTTGACTACTTAGGAATAACTATACTTATTTCTGAAATATATAGCATTAAATAAATACAAAGTATTAGGTAGTCCTTTTGAAGCTTTGAAAGTTACACACACGAATATTTTAATTATACTAAGCATTTCATTGCTATATATTATAATATTTATTGATCCAGAGATTTTGATTTAAAAATAAATTACATTTTGCTTCCAGCATATTTCATATCAATACGATAGAATTCCAATTTTAACTTATGACATCTTGATTACTTAAATGTATTTTGAGTCAGGAAAAAAAAACCTACTTATTCCTGAAATATAAATTATTAAATAAATATAAAGTATTCAGAAGTCAATATGAAACACTGAAAATTGCATAGAAAAATATTTAAATAAAACTACACATTTTATTGTAACATATAATTATATTTTTTATTTCAGAGGTCTTGATTTAAAAAAGAAAATTATGTTTTGATTCTGGGATATAGAGAGACATTTTGATGGCTTAAATGGATTTTAACTATTTCAGAAATAAATATTCTTATTCCTGAAGTACAAAGTACTAAATAAAGTTAAAGTATTCAATAGTCATTTTGAAGAATTAAAAATTGCATAGAAAAATGTTTACATCATGATACGCATTGAATTTTAATATATAATTACATTAATGAAGTTCAGAGAGACTGATTCAAAATTTAAAAAAATGCATTTTGATTCCGGGATAAGTCATATCAATACGATAGAAATCCAATTTTATCTCGAGACATCTTGATTGCTTAAATTGCTTTATGTGAATTGATTCTAACACTCGAGTTAACAATACTACCCATCTTCGGAAACGAATACAGACGACTCCCATTTATCATTCAGTGATTTTGCTCACATCAATTAACAATTAATTGAATACTTAAGTCCGCATAATTTACAATGCTCTAACAGAATTATCAGTTTTAAGCTATAAAGGCTTGAATTATGTTTTCAGAACAAAGGAAATTATTGATTTAAAGACGTATTGAAAATTGTTAAAATGATTACCACGAACGATATAGTGGATGAGCGTATCATTTAAACAATTAGTTTACCGTGACTTGAGTGAAGAATTAACAATATTGGTATATGATAAATAAATATTTTTAACACTTTACGATGCTGTTGTATATTAGAATATAAACTGAAGGGTATTTGATACAATAAAATATTTCCTCCAATATAACAATTTAAAAGATTTTTAATTGAGATGAATCATTACGAGATATAAGGTATAGATCACCATGAAATCTTGAGTAAAATACGCCCTTATTTCACATTTTAGTACACAAAAATGAGGGTGCGTATTATACTCGTGTTCAAAAAACGTAGTTTTAAACATTGAATAAACGACAAACAATAGATGAGCTGTATTCAAGTGAAAGTGATTAAGACTGATAATTTCACAGTATTGTTTGTTTCGGATTAAAAATTTAAGTTTTTATTCTACCGAATTTGATGTTTAAGTTTATTTTTATTACAAATTTTATTTATACTAAAAAATATTTGTGCAAATTTTAAATAAAATAGTGAAAAGTTATGGGTACGTTTTATAGTTGAATTTTAACTGTTCTTCGAAAATTTCACGCAAAATCAAGCATGCGTATTATACACGTGTGCGCATTATAGTAAAGATTTTACTGTACGAGATAATGTTTGTTTGGGCTATGAAATCAAGAACTGAGATATTCTAGATAAATTTTAGTTTTTGAAAAACTTTAGTACATGTTTGGCAATATGCAGTTATGTTAACAAGAAGAAAAAAAAGGAAGATCTCTTCACCTTCATGCAATTTACAGATTTTGGGATGTAAGGTTTATAAATAGTGAAAAAAGTATGCATTATGTACTGATTTCTTCATAATTAGGATTTTGAAATACAAACAAATTAATCAAATGCATGGTAATAAATTCAATAAGGTACATACTTCTACAGAAACCCAATTTTAGCGGAAGACAGTATGAGGGAAATATCAAGGCGTTATAAACTAAAGCGAACGTCCTCATCCAGCTGAGATTGGAGACTAACTTCTATCTAAAAGGTCATTATTTACATTGAATGTAATTTTCAGTATATATATATATATATATATATATATATATATATATATATATATATATATATATATATATATATATATATATATATATATATATATATATATATATATATATATACATATATATATATATATATATATATGTATGTGTGTGTGTGTGTATGCAAAAGTTATAAAAAATAAAAGCATGAAATTGAACCACTTTTTTATCTAATACAATTTAAACTAAGAATGTACAACTGTCGTGCGTCGTTTCAGAATAAAAAAAAAATGAAAACATTTGATTGTATTATCTTTAGTTTTTGAGTTTATCAAGAAAATCTGGAAGAGAAATGGATAGCTATATAGTTGTAAACAATTAACAATGATAGTATTGTAACTTTTCACGGAATAATTGCCATATCAATAAAGTAATCATTTTTATACAATAGCCACTTTGATATTTTGCAATCATTACAGTATTTATATATTTTCTATTTTTGTTGAGTTATTGTCAGTCATGAAATTTTAAGCAGGGGGAAAAGAGGAAAATGAAACCATTATTTTATAAACCCATATTTTCAGACACACTTCATAAATTTCCATTTCCACAAATCGCCAGAATAACACAACATTCTCCTACAGCAAAATAAAACAAAACCTAGTTATCGCCGCAATATACTCGTCATTTGACTCGAGTATAATGGTGAAACTGTTGCAATAACGGGTTTCCTAACACAGATATATCCTACTGATATCTTTTGGTTTCACTGAGCTTATTTATTTTTACACTAGGTTAAATCAGTAAAGTTAATTTATTATAAACGAAAATTTATTCCAGAGAAAAGTAAAAAACAATGAATTGTTCTACTAATTATAAAATAAACGACGAATACCAGAGAGATAAATTTAGAGATAACGAGTTATTGTCATCATTGCTAATGTTGTGACACCATTAGCAATGATAATATATATATATATATATATATATATATATATATATGTGTGTGTGTGTGTGTTAGTTATCATTGCTAATGGTGCATTTCTAATGTTGGTCGTATATATATATATATATATATATATATATATATATATATATATATATATACAGGTGGTTATCAAAATAATGGAAACACTAAGAAACATCATGAAAACCTTTATTAATACGGCGCACAATAACCTTTGTCATGTAGTACCACCTGATTGACCATGGAATTGGATTATACAAGTCATGAATAGTGGTTAAGAATATATTATACCAATCTTCAGGGAAAAATCATGAAAGTTCCTGTAGAGATGCTGTGATGGATATCGATATCTAGCTCTGTCTGCTTATACAGATCACAGTGGTTGGATGATATATAGTCTAGGGGTATTGTACAGGACAAGATAAGATATTTGACTTTTTTTTAATGCTCATAAAATCAATACTTGATAGATTTAGCTGTATGTATATGGGGATTATCATCCTGGAGAACGCCATCTCCTGCAAGAAACAATGTTTGCACCATAGGATGGACTAGTGAGCTAAAATTTCAACATAGTCCTTCCAATTCAATCTCCCTTTTAGGGTGACAATAGGGCCTGAAGTAAACAATGAGATGCCATCCCAAACCCTGCTAGATCTATCTCCATGATTGACAGTTTAGATGAGACAGCCAGAATCTTATGCTTGTGTAGGTGTTCTCCAGATATACGCACGTCCTTTTGCGAGGAATAATGTGAACGATTATTCGTCTGACCAAATGCCGTTTTTCGACATATTACTCAACCGGGATTTGCGCTATTGGCAACATTGTGGACGACGTTTTGTATTGGTATTTATTACGAGTGGTTTGGGAATAGCTACTTTTCCGTGAATGCTTTCTTTGTGAAGTTCCCTTCAAACTCTGATGGTTGATACCGAAACATGCAGATGCAGATTGAGCTCTTCGGTCATTTTAGGTACAGTTGTTTTCTTTCTTCATGTCACAATCATCTTCAATACCTCGTCCGTCTCTTTCACTCAGCTCTCCCTTTCATCCACTATAATGTTTGGCAAAGGGTGTTTTATCGTGCACTCTGTATGCTATCATGACTTTCGATACCATTGCTCGAAAGAAACCGATTAGCCAGGGGCTGCAGTAACAGATACTCCAATTTAAACGTGCTCAAACAATTTGCCCTTTTCTCAAGGTCTGCAAGGTTTGACACTTTACGCTGTTCCCCCCAAAAGCACGATGCCCTTAGCTTCATTACTGCTACCTGACAGTAGAATAATACATACGCTATATTATATAAAAAATACCGGTGGCCAGACTTGTTTTTTAAGGAATACGAAGCACATTCATAAACACTAGTGATATTGATAGGTGTTTCCATTAATTTGATAGCCACCTATATATATATATATATATATATATATATATATATATATATATATATATATATATACGAATGAATATTAGTGACACAAAATGATCTAGATTTCAACGAATCACATATAAATTCTAATGTGTCCTTTGGAATATTAATTTTCAGCAGTTCTTCTATTAGTTATTCACGGGAATATTCTTATTATCTTCAACCATTTAAGACATC
Organism: Dolomedes plantarius; assembly: GCA_907164885.2. Taxonomy (NCBI): domain Eukaryota; kingdom Metazoa; phylum Arthropoda; class Arachnida; order Araneae; family Dolomedidae; genus Dolomedes; species Dolomedes plantarius. The sequence continues at coordinate 78,129,983 of OU015493.1, read as the reverse complement.
TAATTTTGCCGTGTAATAAGGAATATTTAACATAAAATGATCTAAATTAAATTGAATTACTCGCAAGTATTATTCTTTGAGAAGGCTGTTACTGCTGGATGTATCAAGAAACAAACACTTCTACACGAAGATACGATCTACAACTCAAATTGCGAGCAACCTCTCAATTACAGAACGGTTGGGATGCTCGCCTCTAGTTCGCGGATACATCAGTTTTCATTACTTGATGTCTGTATATGAAAATTTACTCGATTTAAAATCCTTTAATTGAATTTAATCGTTATCTGCTCTGCAGCTGGAAGGGAATTTCATTCATTGATTATGATATCGATTTTGCGGGTTGAGCACGGAACCGCTAAATCGATTATCGCTGCGTGTTGTCACTGAGAAGTTTTAGAGGAAGAGTCATTCAGCTGAATCATACAGATACAGTAATATAGGCTGGCAGTGTTCCCATTTCTTCGTGGATAATTCGCATTGCTTCTGGCACATTACACTCCCGTTATATATGCAATAAATATTCAGAAACGAGAGACAATATCTGAATATTTGTCGGCCTCTCTCTCACAAAAGTTATGTTCGTATTCGTGCAAAATAATGCGGTGATTCCAGATATGCTGACTATGGTATCTGTGATTGCATTTAAATTTACCGAATCTGAACTAGGCATGGCTTAATATAATTCAAATTAAGCAATTATACTACGCAATGTCCCTTACGGAAATCAATACTGGGACATCTTTAGAAAATATATATATTTCAGGACGCATAAAAAGCTATTTTCAATTTTAAATGATAAATCAATTGTTGTCAGTACTGATTCTATATACCCCTTTGTTAATGAGTTTGTTTATGCAATATATATATATATATACACACACACACACACACACACACATATATATATATATATATATATATATATATATATATATATATATATATATATATATATATATACACACATACACACACACACACACACATATATATATATGTGAACCGTGGCGGCCTTGTGGTACAGCGCGCTTGTTATCGGTGCTGAGGGTGCTCGGATCGAATCCTGGTGAAGCGCCACTAAAATGCGTTCGTTTGTGTCGTCCCTTCATAAGGGGCAATGCTGGTCCGCCTATATGGCGCCCCCATAATAAAATGGCCAGCAAAGGTGCGGTGAATTATAGATGAACGTCTTCGCGACAAGTTCCTCCGCATTGAATATATTGTATATAATTCAGATTAAGTAATTATGCTATGTGATGTCCGTTAAGGAATCAGTACTGGAACATATTTGCAAAGACACATAAGAAAATTATTCGCAATTTAGAATGATAAATTAAAGAATTATTCTCAATACTGATGTTGTGTACCCCTTTGCTAACGAGGTTGCTAACGCGAAATTTATGTACTTACTCAATAGTTTCACGGAAACTTAATGCCAAGTTAGCCCCTCTTACGGTCAACTTTATGAATATATTAATGGTTTACCAGTATAACATCGATGATTAGAATCTTGATTGCATCGATTATTGAACTAATTCACATGAATTAATTGTGTTAATGTTGCCACATGTGTCTGCATTCTCGATTTATCCTCTACACTTGAATCATTTATCACTTGAATCACACTTGAATTCGGTTTTATCAGCAATGCCGATAAAAGTTTCGTGCCTCATGGGCTTGCCTACCCATAATCAAGCTAAATTATGTGCAGGAAATATTTCAATTCATTTTGATGGCTATGGTAGCAATATCCATATTCCCCCTTTGAGAGAGAACATTGAACGACCTATACCTGTCATTATCAACTGATGTGTAATTCATGAAGCTCTTAATTAATCGTACCATTAAAGAATTGTTCAAATGACTCAGAAGCCTTGGGCTCAAAATATAATGAGGATGAATTAAAAGTGTACGCTGTTAAATAATGGTTAGAGTTAAAGATGAAGAATAGAATAAGTAGGGGATTTATAAAAGTATTAAATAACTACTTTAATCTTGCAAAACTAACAGAATTGTTTAAGATTTAGCAACTCGCAATTCAAGTATGGCTGTAATGTAGCATGATTGACCTCCCAGCTCTCAATTTTATAGAAATAAGGGCAACACGTTTTATCAAAATCTACCTATCATTATTGAATGACGTGTAATTCCTCAAACACTTAATCGTACTTTAAAAGAATTGTTTAAATGACTCAGAAGCCTTGGGCTTAAAATATAGTGAGGATGAATTGAAAGTGAACGCTGTTAAAGAACGGGTTTGAGTTAAAGATGAAGAATAGCAATAGGAGGCGATTTATACAAGTATACGCAAACTAGTATTTGAGTCCTGCAAAACTAACAGAATTGCTTAAGATTGAGCAACTTGCAATTCAAGTGTGGCTGTAATGTAGCATGCTTGGCCTTCCAGCTCTCAATTTTAAAGAAATAAGGGAAAATTTTTTTTTATCAAAATCTACCTATCATTGTAGATGGATATGTTTCGTGAAACTCTTAATTAATCGTACCATTAAAGAATTTTCCAAATGACTCAGAAGCCTTAAGCTCAAAGTATAATGAGGGGGAATTGAAAGTGAACGCTGTTAAAGAACGGGTTTGAGTTAAAGATGAAGAATAGCATAAGGAGGCGAATTGTAGATGTAAGCACTAACTACTTGAGTCCTGCAAAAGTAACAGAATTATTTAAGACTTAGTAACTCTTAATTCAAGCGTGGCTCCTAGCTCTCAGTTTTAAAGAAATAAGGGCAAATTTTTTCCTCAAAACCTCCCTATTATTATTATCGACGGATGTATAATTCCCGAAACTCTTAATTAATCGTACCATTAAAGAATTTTACAAATGACTCAGAAGCCTTCGGCTCAAGACATAATGAGGGTGAATTGAAAGTGAATGCTGTTAAAGAACAAGTTTGAGTTAAAGATGAAGAATAGCAAAAGGAGGCGAATTGTAGTTGTAAGCACTAACTTCTTGAGTCCTGAAAAAACTAACAGAATTGTTTAAGACTTAGCAACTCGTAATTCAAGTGTGGCTGAAATGTAGCATGCTTAACCTTCCGGCTCTCAATTTTAAAAGAATAAGGGCAAACTTAAAATTTTATAATTTTTTTTTATCAAAAGCTACCTATCATTATTGACTGATGTATAATTCACGAAACTCGTAATTAATCGTACCATCAAAGAATTTCTCAAACGACTCAAAAGTTTTGGGCTTAAAATATAACGAGGATGAATTAAAAGTAAACTTTGTTAAAGAACAGGTTTGAGTTAAAGACAAATAGTGACATAAGGAGGAATGTTACACAAGTAAGACACTTACTGCTTGAGTCTTGCAAAACAAGCAGAATTGTTTAAGAATTGGCAACTCGTAATTCAAGTGTGTCTGTGATGCAGCATGCTCGACTTCCCAACTCTCAATTGTAAAGAAATAGGCGCACACTTTGATTTAATCAAAAGGGTTAGAAGTCAGTTTTTCAGAATAATAACTGCGGAAGCACTTAATAATTTCAGCTTTTATGTAATAATTAGCTTTGATATGTGAAGTATTGAAAATATAGTGTTAAAAAAATTTAAACTATTTAGATCTTTAATTTCGCAAAAGTTATGATCTAATGCTTTATAACGTTTGCATTTTTCCAAAATTATGAGGAAAATTTATATGTATTTGAAATTCATGTACAATACTGGCTCAAAACATACGTGCTATATGGAAATTCAGAGTATTATATATAATTTCCTGTGCATTATAGTAATATTAAAGCTGCTACGTGACAAAAATTTATGAGCGGGAAGATAATAGTTAATTTCTATATTATGCAATATGAATTCATTTATTCTTTTGATTGTATACGAAAAACTGCTTCTAGCAATCTTTTTTATAGCTGTAGTTTAGTTGCTTATTGACAAATCTGACAGACAAAAAACAGTTTTTTGAATAAGATTGAAAGAACACGTTTCAACATATTGACAGCTTAAAACTGGGACAACCTAAATTTTGCAGTAAATTTTTCTGAATTTTTTGCTGTACGTCAGAAATATTGGCTGAATACAATATTTAGGATGCTAAAATATTTATAAAGAATCTTTTTAAGTATATTAATGTATTTTTTAGGATACTGAAATGGTTTGCTAAGGCAGAATTTCCGTATTTAATTGCAAGGTAAGGAATGTTCTAATAACTTTGATTTTTACCATATTGCATTATGTACACACACACACACACATACATATGTATATATATATATATATATATATATATATATATATACATACATATATATATATATATATATATATATATATATATATATATATATATATATATATATATATATATATATATATATATATATATATATATATATATATATGATGTTATAAAACATGTAAATGGCTGTTTAAAAAAGTTTTACGACGACACACGAAATGTGGTAAGAGTGATACTTTTCTCTTTGAATAAAGATAAATGTTTGCAATGTTACAGCCATCTTAAGGTTAAATTATCTCAGTCATTTGTGCCCATTTTCTACGGAATTGTAGAGTTGTGTACTAAACAGGAATCCTTGTGATAAGTCTTGATGCTCCTGGACTTCAGGAGCTACATAATTTCTACCCTTTAAGTCTCGACTTCATGTTCTACATAATTTTAGAATCTTAGCATCTCTGTTTAGAGTAAAGCAGCCATAATCCTCAAAAGCAGCCTTTTGATAAATAATGCTTACAACTCTCATAAAATGGCAAATCCTAACATAAAAATGTTATAAATAAATAAATAAATAAATAAATAAAAATATATATATATATATATATATATATATATATATATATATATATATATATATATATATATATATATATATATATATATATATATATATATATATGAATTTGAACTGATAATTATGGCTTTCCGTTTGTTTGCATAGCTATTACAAAGAGCGAATAGATTTACCTCACAAACTTTTAGATAGCTTCTTGATACATTTGCACACTAAACATTAAATTATAAATGTACTTCATAATTAATAATGCATAAAACAATTAGCCTTATTTAGGTTTGCCAGAAAAAAATCCAATCAGTATTACTCCCTTAGAATTTTAAATATAATATCCTAGTGATAAATGTTCTAACAAAAAAATATAGAGATAAAAATACAGAACAGTTACACCAGGCCTCAACATAAAGCATAAGATAAAGTTAATTTTAAAAGGTACCTGGATGAATGAGTTATAAAAACAGTTTGTTAATTACTTATCTGAGATTTTTACCAAATCATATTTCATTACTCTTGGTAGATAACGAAATAGATGAAGCTCCTTAGCGTTTTAGTCTATTATAGAAATATTTTTCATCATTTGATAATGAAAACAGTACCCAACATTTGTCCAATGACAACAGCAAGTCAGGGACAGTAATTGTGCTGAGCCAGAACCACTTGTTTGAAGAGTTATACATCCCATGAAATTTTACGTCTAATAATTTGTACATCTATAAAAATAACGGCAAAAATAAGTTGATACTTAAATTGTATACGCATCTGCTTTAATAGTTCATTATTTATATAAGTTAATAGTTCATTATTTACGTAAGTTAATAGTTCATTATCTGTATAGCAAAATGTTAGTTTATAATTTTAAATCAATAATTTTAAACCAGTCTCAGTATATGAAAATTTATTACAAGGTGTTTCAAAAGGGAGTTTGCAACTTTAAGTAACAGCTGAAGTGATTGATGAGCAAGTTTTATTACCATACAAGTATAGAGTAGCACTTGAAGTTTCTATACCGACGTTTAAAGTTTGATATGGCAGTCTCCATTTATTCTGAAAATGGCATATTTTAAACATGACCCGAGAAATGTAACATATAAACACATTTGCATACTCAAATTAAGCTACTTTTATTTATAGGAGCTTGACATGCATATAACATTTGTGTATAACTTTAAACTTACTTACATCGCATGCACTTTCATTTGAGTACATTAGCACATCAAACTGGGATGAACGTGACTGACACCTAGAGGCACGCTACGTTAGTATTACAGATATTGCAGAGAGATGTATGTACAAACATTAGTTTTCCCTGTCATATCAAACCCAAATGCAGATCTGTGGACTCGGGGGAAAACCTATTATTCTCGATTATCCCCGGTTGCCAACTGAAAGCCAACTGTATCAAAGAACAATGCACTGATATTGATTTCAGAGCAGTTGTTAATTTTAAACCGCAATTCTAAGAAAATATAATTACAGATTAATTAATTTTCGATTGATTTCAAACTCGTAATGCAATTTAAGAAGTTTGTAATTAGTGAATTCTTATTCAGTTTCCCTTTTCACACATTAACTGTTACTTTACTTTTCGCTTCTGGCAACAGTAATCTGAACTAACTTTTACATTGGAATTTGAGACACGTTAAAAAGAAAAAAAAATTATTGAGAAAATAGAAAAATTTTGATTGAAGGTGTCAGAGTAATTGAGTTATCTTTGTGTAATTAATTAAGTTATCATGAAAGGTTTTGTTAAAACTAGGAAAAAATTTATTTGTAAAAGTTAATTCTTTCTTTGATTGCTTTGTCTTCTAGTTGTTTTTCAGGAATGATAAATTTGCCGTAGAAATTAGTTCTGAGAAACTTTTTTCATTACTTTGCTTACCAAAGTGGTCTTTTTATATGAATATGTATTTCTCTCTCACACACACATATACACATACACTATAGCATAAAACAAAGCATGAAATCAAATCATAAGGATGTTTCTTAGTATAACAATATAACAAACTATTAATAATTAAAAGTTGCTTAATATAGGTTTATAAATGAGTATACGTTAAATTTATTGGATCATATTTCAAGTGTTCCATTTGCAGAATAAATGGAGGCAAACTTTAATTGCCGATATTGAAACTTCAAATGTTACATTATGCTTGCACGGTAATAAAAATTGCTCATCAATCCCTCCAACTGTCACTAGAAGTCATAAACTCCCTTTTCAAACACCTTGTAGTAAATTTTCACGTACTAAAACTGGCTTGAAATTATTGACACATATTGTGTGCACATAAAACTAGAGTGAATTCTAACATTTGGTTCTGTAAATAATGAACTAATAGAACCAGCCAATACAATTTAAGTATCTACATAATCTTCCCATTTTTTCATAGATGTGAAAAAACTTGGACGTGTAACTTATTGCCATTTGAAAAATTAAGGGAGATAATCGTATCAGACTTCAACCATCGGTATTGAAACTTCAAGTGTTACACTACACTTGTATGGTAATAAAATTGCTCATCAATCACTTCAACTGTTACTGAAAGTTATACTCCCTTTTGAAATACCTTGTAATAAATTTTCATATAGTGAGACAAACTTGAAATTACTGATTCATATTATGTACTCATAGAACCAGAGTGAATTCTGACATTTGTTTCTGTAAATAATGAACTAATAAAGCCATCCAATAAAATTTAAGTATCTACATAATCTTCCCATTTTTTTATAGATGAGCAAAATCTTGGACAGCCATATCAAACTTTAACCATCTGTATCGAAACTTAAAGGTTTATACTACACTTGTATGGTAATAAAATTGCTCATCAATCACTTCAACTGTTACTGAAAGTTATAAACCCCCTTTTGAAACACTTTGTAATAAATTATTATATACTCAGACTGGTTTAAAATTATTGATACATATTATCTATATATATATATATAAAACAGTTCCGTAACTGACTGACTGACTGATTGACTGAATGACAGACAACGCATTGACCAAACCGCTGGACCTACAGGGCTGAAATTTTGCATGGCGATTCTTCTTATAGTGTAGGGGTGCACTAAGATAGATTTTTGTAAAATTCTTCTTAGATTTTTTTAAAAATTAAATTTTTAAGCTGTTTTTGAAACATTCTTTAAAGTTTGAATTTGAAATAATAATCTGAGGGTTATAAAAATTATATCACGAGAAAGATCCTAAAAGTTCCTTTAAAATGAAATTTTTTTAGAATCTTTACCTCCATTTTCTGAATTTTGGTGAATTTTTAAAGATTAATTTTTAGAATTTAATTTATTAAATGCTGATCACGTGGTTTCTTTTCTTTTTGTGATGCTTTAAATTAATTTATCGTCATGTGCATAGCAGCGAAATAAATTGACAAAATTTTTTTTTTCTTTCTAATGCGGCAGACAATTGGACATTATCGAAAATAATATTAAAATACAGTAAAAGAAATGTTCCTCAAACTGTACTATTTTAACTGCACTATATTCTTTAGTATGTTCTATTAGATTTAATTTCAATATTTTCTTCTACATTATTTTGTCTATAAAAATATCGTTTTGTCTATAAAATACGATTTTTTATAAAAATATTATTATTATTATTATTATTTTTGCATTGCACATATTGCATACATTAACCGTTGCATTTAATTTGAATGTACTCCGTAGAGAAGTACGGGATTTTCAGCTAGTACACATATATAGAGTGAATATATAGAGTGTACATAAATTGAGTAAATAACAGAGGGAATTCTAACATTTGGTTATGTAAATAATAAACTTATAAAATTAGCAAATGCGTAAAAAATTTAGGTGTATTCATTTCTTTACATTTTTTTATAGATGCTCAAATACTTCGACATATACTAATTTCGTGAGATGTGTGAATTAGTAATAATTTCTTCAAACAAGTCCTTTCAGCTCGCTGCAATTACTGTACAGGGCATACTATTGTCATTGAAGAATCTCCAACGTGTTCAACATTTGTTAGGCATGACGTTTGTGACATCCAGTGCTCGTTCCCGTTTATCATCCTCCCTCGGGGGTAATTATTCTTACCCTATCTGTTTAGTTACATCCACGCGTTTCTTTTCCCACTTTGGTCGTCACATATCTAAATTCAATATAGGCCGCTGGAGAAGGTAGAAAGAGTGAGTCAGGGTTCAAATGCTGTCACTCCAATGTCACGAAACTGGAATAGTTAGGCAATGGAATCGCGCATTAACTGTAGTACATGAGTATGTTTGATTTAGGTTAAATCCACCAATCAATTACTTCTCAGATACAATTAGATTCTTGTTTTTTCATTATGGAAACTAACGAAGAGGGGCTATCTTACACGATGCCTGAGAAGAAATCGTTGGGCTTACACAAGGCAAATATTTAATTAATCGAGGCAAAATTTTGTTTTTATAGAAAATATGTTTCTCGGATATACAGCATTTTTTATTTGAAGAAGTGGTTCACTGGTGGATGTAATATGTCTCCCTAAAATGCCCTGCTGTTAAAAAACATCTCCTTTTGACGGTATACCTCCTTTTGAAGCCACGCTAATTTTCTTCTCAAGCAATGAGAGTAGTTGGGCAATTGCAGTACGCAATAACTGTACATGAGTATATTTGATTTAGGTTAAATCCACAAATCAGTCAGTTCCCAGATACTAATAGAATCTTAATTGTTCATTATGGAAGCTAACAAAGAAGTATCATCTAACATGAGGCCTGAATAGTTAGCTTTGGGCCTTATAAAATACTGATTTAGTTAATTACACCAAAATTCAGTTTTTAGTCCCTTATACATTAAAGAAGGATACATAAATTTATATAGAAAGTATTATTCTTGTAAATTTAGCAATTTTTGTATGAAGTAAAGGTCTACTAATGGATTTAAAATGTCTCCAAGAAATGCTCTGTTGTTACAAATGATAGTACATGAGATTAAAGAAAAGAAATAAAAACATGCAAATTAATGAAAGAATTGAATCTACTTTTTAGTGTCAATTTTCAGTAGTTTATTTCTTGTTAAGAGAAGACAGAGATAAAGAAATGTTTAGAAATGTTTTTTGTTAGAAAAAAAAAATTGTGCTAAACTATACTCTGTATTCCAGCAATCTGAACTACAGTCCTTCAGAGAAAAAAAAGTAACTGAAACCAAATTTGCTTGTAATTTGTTGGTAAAAAAGGCCGTTGTTCATTCGGCCTATATTGAAGTGGAAAGCTTTTTTTTAACATTCTCTAATTGTGTGCTTGGTAGAATTGCTTAGTCTCTCTAAGTGAAATCTGATATCGACTTCATATCCTAGAACATATGGTTCTATTTATAACTTCTAAAAGGTGTTCGGTTTCTTAGCAATCCTAACCTCTGAGATGAAAATGGAATGTCTGAGAAATGTCTTAAGGGACGACCGAAAACTTTCCTAGATTTTGATGTAAGGTAGTAAATGTTAACTAAGAAGTCTAGAATTTGTCGTACAAACTTACTTCTATGTGTTATCTACTAATTTCCCTTATTGTATTTTTATGATGACGCAGGAGCAAAGGCCTATTTTGAATTCTTTTTTTGAACGTAAAATTTGATGTTTAAAGAAGCAAGCAGTTTTTATAGATTCTAAATTTTATATTTTTAAATCTTTATAGGATACGTCGCAAACTATAAATATTTTAGAAAAATTCGAAAAATGTTCAATTTTTTAAAAAAAACTTAATTTCAACCAAGAATTTACTTTCGGATTCAAAAGCGTAATTTAAAAAAAATATGAATTGTATAAAATATTATTTGCAAAAACACCGATAGGCAAATTTTCAAAAGTTTACCAATGGTATCTACGAGGTGAACTATTTAAACTAACCAGTAACTGTGATGAAATATTCGTGATTGTCGAGAAATTCTAAAGATAAATTCTGATAAACGTATGGGTAAATTTTCTACAGTCAGCTGCATTTGTAGTTAGGCGTATTTGTCAAACATAATCCAAATAAATTAAATATCGCCAAACTTTCAAGATAAAAAGAAATAAAATCATCTATTGCCTCATATCACGCTAGAAATCTCCAGTAGAGCTCACCGTGTAAAAATGTAACATCTAAATCATTTTTGATGAATGTTTGTTGAAATTTGCATGATACAGCGCATTTAGCGAAAGAGTTCAATCCACTTCAACCCCTATCTCATGCATGAAATATAATATACGCACTTCAGTAGCGAAAATATTTTATGAGATTTGAAGGAAGGAAAAAAGAAAAATACGATATACTTGGTAACCTGTCTGAAACGATTGAAGCGGATCGATATCATCCAGGTCTTTGGAGCTCTACTGCCGTCAATATGTCAGACGGGAAGGCCAGTACATAAAATTTATTTTAACCCAGAACTGATACTACACAAGATTACACAGTGGTAAAAAAAGGGAGAAAAACGCAGTAGTGAAAGGGCCTTTTGATAAATTGTTTCACCGTAAATTGAGAGCTCCCAGTGTGCTCGGAAGAATAGCACACTTTCTGAATTATTCATGAGGAAGCAATCAGCTGGAGTTCATCAAACGCCAAACATACAGAACTTCACTCAAAAAACTATAACGAGTTTGTCTAATTATCAGGGAACCCTAAGGTTGATTTAATCAGTCTATTAGCTCATTTTTAGCAGGATTTCGGTCACTAATTTATACTTAACTGGGGGATAAAAAGTGCTCCAGTAATTTGAGACAAGCCCGATTAGCTGGTTTCTTGTTTACCTCTCCCCAGTGGCATCTCAAGGCTGTAATTAAGCAAAGGGATGCTCAGAGAGCCGTCTTAAATGGTTTTCTTGAAGGAAGATCGATCATTTTAATCGATAACTCGTTCGATTTTTCTTTCAGAGGGGTGGTCAATTATGAGCAATTGTTAAAGGGAAAGAATGACTTGCAAATTGGTATTTTCGTACTGGGTAAGAAAAATGGGTTAACTATCCGGAGGTTCTTTTTTTTTTTCTAGTCACTTAATTTTTGTCATTACAGGTAATTGGTACTTCAAGAGTGTTTAAGGCCAATTTCTAACTTTGTTTACGGAAAAAAAGTATATCGCCGGGAAATTGTTGTTTGCACATTACCGGAATTTTTGCCTGTGTGGTAAATTATTTAGCTTAATTCTATTTTTATTATTTCGCTGCGTATTTCATAGTTTCTGTTGGGTATTAGCTGATTCTAAATGTCACTATTGGTTTCATTACCAAATGGATAGTTTGATATTTACGATTTTATTACGATTTATTAATTGGACTTCATTAATTGCTTGAGGAGTAAATGAAAACTGAAAATTTCAACGTCTTTTAATCAATATAAAACTGCAAATATATTTATATGCTATATATAACATTTTATAAAAAGTAATACGTGATCAGTGTTATTGATATTTAACATTGCTTTAGGTGATTTAATATTTTGACACACACAAACACATTGATATACATACGTACGCACACACAAATATATATATATATATATATATATATATATATATATATATATATATATATATATATATATATATATATATATATATATATATATATTTATCTATATATATAATTACCCCGAAAGTCTATCCAAAAACATAATTGGTTGTTTTAGTTTTAATGAATAGTTTGTTATGTTGCATTTAATAAGTTAAACATAACAATAAGATAAAATAGAAAAAATAACTACTAATAATAAAAAATAAAATAAAATCATAAGTAAAAATAAAAATAATAGTAAAAATAACTCTTAGTAATAAAAATTAAAAACTAAATTATTAAGGGTATAATAGTCCTAAAATACAGTAACCATAGTAAGTCTGTAACTGAGTATCCAATATCTCCATGGTTGCAAGTTTTGTGACGTCAGTCATCTTGCGGTTACATGTTCTTAACTTCCACTCTGTCTAGCGCCAGGCTTGGTGTTCTTTGGTTAAGTACTTTTATTCAATTTTTAATTAATTCTTCTGTTTTTCATGGATTGTACGGTGTCTGAGTGTGTTTATTGTATAGATCATACTCATCAGAAACAATCCATTGGTTTATAGACAGTATTGACACCGCTGATGCAGAGATGCTGTCTAAAACCTCTTTAATACTTTTCTTTTTATGTTATTTGTTCCTGGCTGCAAGTAGCTTTATGGCTATTACTGAGTTTTCTCTATCATCCATTTCTTATATATATATATATATATATATATATATATATATATATATATATATACATACATACACTAGAGTCCAAAAATATGCATAATTCGTAAAATGAGGAAAAACGTGAGTAAATATTGGTCAAATTGATCAAAATCACATGCGGAGAATCACTGTTTGAGGGTGAAACAGTGTGCATATTCAAAACATTTCAGTCGACGTCGGCATTCACAAAACATGTGCGCACGTCAGAACGAGTATAAAACCGGTTCATGTGCCATACGGATATTAGGCAGGTTATGTGCAATTGCTGTGCTGAGGAGCGAGTTAAACGATCAAAATGGCCGAAGGATGGCACGAAGACGCCAAATGGACATGTCTTTGAAAGGAAGGATTATTGGAATGCTGGAATGTTGATCTCAAGCCGAAGTGTCTCAAATTCTGAATGTGCCTCAGTGTGTGATCTCAAGACTGTGACAGAGATTTCAAAGTACGGGAGATGTTACCCGTTGACTAGTACAAGGTCGACGAAGATTAACAACCGTTCATCAAGACCGATATTTGGCAATAACTGCTCGACGTCATAGGGAGAGTTGTGCCAGAGAACTCAGTTTAACGCTCACAGCCGCCACAGAAGTGGGAGTTTCGAGGCAAACTCTATATAGGAGACTCAATATAGGAGATCTCTATATAGAAGACTGGTCTGTATGCCAGACGACCGGGCGTTTGCATTCCTCTCAGGCCTGAGCATAAACGCGCTCGTTAAACTGGTGTTTGAAACATCAGCACTGGAGTTTCCCACACTGGGCCAATGGGATGTTCAGTGATGAGTCCCAGTTTATTTTGAAGACCAATTCTCGTCGTATAACGATAAGGAGAGAACGTGGAACTCGTTTTCACCCACGAAACATCATGGAAAGACATAATTTTCGTTTAAAAGGAGTCATGGTGTGGTCAGGCATAATGTTGGATGGCCACACAGACCTCCACGTCTTTGACACGGGGTCTGTTTCTGCTGCAAGGTACAGAGACGAATTCTTTGAGCTTTATGTTTGCCTGTTTCGAGGTGCTGTCTGTCCTAGATTCATATTCTTGGATGATAACACGCCTTGTCACCGTGCCATCCTGGTCGACAACTTCCTTGAAAGTGAAAATATCCAGCGCATGGAATGGCCCGCTCACTCTCCTCATCTTAATCCTATTGAGCATGTGTGGGATATGCTTGGGAGACAAATTGCAGTCCTTCCGCATCTACCAAACTCCGTTCCAGAGCTGGAAAGAGCTCACCCCAATGTTTGGATCTCTTTGAGGCCACAACTCTACACACTCTCATAGCACATACGGGCAATCTTGAGCAGCATGCGTGGCTACCAGAGACGACCCCATACGTCATTAAACTGCCAAATAAGCTTTTTATTTTAAATTTTTTTACTAAAGTATAAACTATTAGTTTGCGCTATTTTCTTCCAAACTGTTTCTTTGGATAATTATAGTGATTAATATTCTTCATTTGCATTGTTTTCTTATAGTGTAACCATATTACACTCGCATGTCACGTTTCCCGCCATTCTGACTTAGATTTCCTTAAATATTCACATAAACATGAATTATGCTTAAATTTTGGATACCAGTGTGTGTATATAAATATATACAAAGATGCATGATTTATATCCGTAGAGACTTTGTTTCGGGATTACTTCATTGATTTCTCTCAAAGTAGTTACGAGGTTACATTGGGATATGCAATAAAGACGTTTCTATGCGACTTCTTGAAATATATATATATGTATATATATATATATATATATATATATATATATATATATATATATATATATATATATATATATATATATATATATATATATATATATATATATATATATATATATATATATATATATATATATATGTGTGTGTGTGTGTGTGTTTGTTTGTTTGTTTGTTTATTTGTGAGTGTCAGATGCTGCAAACATTAAGACTGTATTAAGATAAAAATATGAATGTCTATGGTAGTAATTCTAATTTTATAAGGCCTGGATGATATGCTTTTCCACTAAATTATCTTGTTTTTTCATTGTGATTCTGAGAATTTATTTTGATCGAGTATTATGAATATGTAAATCAATAACATTAGGGAAAAGCTTTACAAATTTAATTGAAAAGATGTATCAGCCTCTGAACTAATTTCTTTTTTATGCAATGATTCAACAGCAGTAATAGACAAATGCGAATTGTAGTTAGTTTGGTGTAAAAGATTAGCAGACTCCTAAAGCTTTTAAAAATTATTAAACGAAACAAGTTCTTTAGAACTGATAGTGAAAGTTTAGGTTGTGAAATTCAACTACGTTGGGTAAGTGAGAAAATTATGTAACTCATTCAAAGAGTGTTGAGAAATTAGATATAAAGCTACGAACAAGATAAATAGGCAACCCGGGCTTTTACAAAATCTATCCTAATTTTAGACTCAGTGTCCATTTAAGTCCACTTTAATTAGAAAATAATTGTCAGAATTTCAAATCAGCGTGTATGTTTTTATAACGAGATAGAAACTAATCTAAACAGTTATTAAATGAATAAAATGTATAGTTATTTAAAATGCAGGAATATAAATTTATAAAATTTTCCTGTTAGTGAAAATAATTGTCTTTGCTTAAGAGCAGCAGTAAGGAATTAAGCTATAATATCTAAATTCCCGTAAAACACATTCATTGATAAAAAATATAGGTAATTCGAGCAAAATTATTCAAATTTCAGAGCAATAATAGAAGACAAATTTAGCAAGAAAATACTTTCTAGCTAAAAGTTGTTTATATTTTCAGCATTTGTTTCGCAAGTTCTCTTTAGTTTACGCCAAAAAATCACAAAAGTCAAATATCTTGATAAGGACCCCTTTAACGATAACAGTGATTAAGTACATCATCCGAAAATATGTTTTATCTGGTTGTTTTGTCATTACTCAATAATCAGCTGATAGAATTTTGTTGCTTGTTACACAGCTGTTTGAGCCTTTCTTTATAAAATTTCACTTGGGCGTAAAATAAAATGTTCGTAAAATATTAGATATATTTCTAAGAACATAAGGAACGTAAAGATAGCGAGTACAATTAAAGTAAAAAAAAATAAATAAGCTTTCTGATTTGGTTATGGGATATTCTTCAATCATACATTTAAAAGTATTCAAGATGTTAATTTAATATTATACTTATAACAGAACACGATCTAAAAAAAAAATAAAAAAGTAATCAATACAGCTTTGGGGAACAAAAGTCTAATTCCTTCGTTTTTCACTATTTATTCTTGTTTTTATGTTTGCTATCCCGATTTTACTCTTTATTTTTATTTACACTGATCAGCAAGAACAAATACGAACGAGATATATCAAACATCCTGTGTCTATGTACATTGAGATGCATTTAATTTACTTTGTTGTCTCGTATTCCAGAGGAATTCCGAAAACTATGTCATTTCATTTGATGTGACTGGAGAATCCAACACAAAAGCCAAGACATTTAATTAATTAGACAGAGAAATGCTCTATTTATTCTTCCAACTGGATTTTTCTGAAGGAACTGAATATTGAGTATAGCGTGAAGAAAGTAGATTAAATGAATCTTCTGCAATATTTTTATTTCTAATTACCAGGAACCGTTCCTAATAACAATGCTTGTAATATTCAAAAATATCTTTTACATGATACTTTTTTGTAACAACTTGGAGAGGAAGATTTATGTCTAAACTCCCCAAACGCTTTGTATGTATTGGTTTGGCCAAAAGGTTCGTTCGGTTTTTAGTATAATGGCTCTAGTGGTGCTAAGTTGTCTTTAACGTCGTTCGAAACTAATTTGTTGGATTGTGTTGCGACAGCTGTCGTATTAGCTTGCATTTAAGACAAACACTTATCATAATAGTTGATTTTTTGTGTAGCCATTTTGGCTACACAAAAAATCAATAATATTGAAGATAGACGAAAATATTGAAGATAGACGAAAATGAGCAACATTTTCGGCATATTACGCTTAATATTTCAAGACAGGGAAAAAAGATTGAGGTAAAACTAAAAAAAAAAGTGTCAGTAGGAAGTGAAACAAAATGGTGAACATGTAATTCAATGAAGTTACTGGTGAAAACAGAAAAAAAAAATATCTTATATTTTTACTTACGAACTGTTCATACGAACAGTTCAACTGTTACCATACGAACTGTTTGGCTAACCTACTATTTACAATAAAAGTATTTAAAGTTTCATTGTTTGCACAGTTTGGCACATACTATGTTCAAAGATAAAAACATATTCTGTGAAACTGATTTAAAGACTCTTAAAAACTTCATTGCACCAGTTTTACAAATAAATATAAACAAAAAAAAAATCTATTGAACTGTATTACATACATGAATATAATATACAGATAAATATAAGTTTCCCAGATAAATATAAATTTATAATAAATCTAAGAAAGATATAAGTTTTTTGGTTACAGATAAATTTAAATAAAATATGTGGGTCGCGGACCCAGGTTGAAAAACACTGCGCTTGGGTAATATGGTGTACAAGCTTTTTTCACCATGCAGGAGAAAAACTGGAGCACCAGGGCAAATACATAGGTTATCTTAGAGAAATCTTAGGCAGATGGCTCTGGTAGACTGCGAGGTACCGTGCTTATTATGATAACGAAGAAAAATGATTCTATATTCCTACTGATGGATTGTATGTAATTTCAAACTTTGATACAATAGCTTAACACAAGATTTACGAAAGCAGCAATTTACTGAAGTATTCTTCCCCCACTTTATCTATAGTTTATTAGTTTAACGGTTTTATCATACTGTGTGACAACCTCAAAGTTTACTTTTTTTTTATTTATTGATATAGTCTTCATTACCCACAATTTATCTAACTAATAAATCTACACTAACTTTTATCCAAAGTGTATGGAAACATTTGAGTTTTTTTCGCGTTTTCATGAAAACAAGATTTACTTTACGATAATTGCCATTTGCTGACGGTTCAGCTTTAATATGCATAACGATATGCATGAAATAAATTTTAGTACTAGCCAGTACAAGACAAACTTTGGTATCTACATGTAATTACAGGAAGAAATTTAATGAACAATTTACATAAAATTTTTGGATTGCTTTGCAGTAGATAAAACCCTTTTTATGACATAACTTTTGTACGGCCAGTAAGCCAGAGATTCTTGTGAATAACAAAATTTTAGTAAATAAAGTCTGAGTATGAATCACTTTTATATCCACATATGATCGGAAGGCGTTAATTTATGCCCAACATCCAATTTTCAGTATGTTTAATATATGTATGTTTAGCATAACACTGACGACACTGCTACTCTCAGATCCAGTACATCAAAGTAATAATTTATGGGAATAACTTAAGTTTTGGTAAACTGATACGAAAAGTCGTGTACCATAGAGGTTGGAAAACAGTGGCAGTACCGTAGTAGCTGGGAACGGGATATATATTGGATTGGCCAAAAAGTTCGATCGGCTTTGAGTAAGAGAGTTCTATTAGAGCTCAGTTATCCTTGTCGTCATTCGAAACAATTTTGTTAGATTTCGTTGGGGCAGCTGTTATTACAGCGAGCATTTAAAACAAGTGCTCGCCAAAATTGGTGAATTTTTATGTAGCCATTTTAATATTGAAGATAGAAGAAAATGAGCAAAATTTTTGGTAGATTACTCTTTATCATTTCAAGAAAGGTAAAAACGCAGCTAAAACGAAAAAAAAACTGTGCAGTGCACATTTCGGGAAGATTTAATTATGAAATTGCCTTAAAGATGGCAGTGGAACAAAACAATGAACATGTTGTTTATTAAAGTTATTGGTGAAAAAAAAAGTTTATTTTCATCATCAAAGTATTAAGATCAGCAAAGTATGTTTATTTATAGCAACAAGCTTAAAGAACGTATTCAATACATCTTTTTAACGTTGCGATATCGAATATCTCCTTGAGTGCTGTTACGATTTCTACACTTATTTTCCTTCCTCGAATAGTTTCCAATAAAAGGGAAGAACATAATTCCTGTTAAGCACAGAAATTTTAAGGTAAAATATAACTATTGGACTGACCAAAATGTTCGTTCGGTTTTTGAGGAAAAGTTAATTACATTGATTTTTTATCGATTACATTGATGTCTTATCTAATCCTAATACTTCTCTTCAAACTGAAGAATTGTGAGCTTGAAATTCTGCTTAACTGTTCAATGTTTGTTCTTTCAATATTTTGTATTCCAGGACCTACAAATTTGCAACTTCTGCAAAACTGATATGCCTATTTGCAGTGATTTTTTTTTTCCGTGCGGTTCCTTTTATGATCTGAACTAAAAGTTTATGAATTATTTTCATAGGAATTTCTTAAAATGTTAAATCGATTTTTTTAGGTCGGGTCTGGAAAAAAAAACTCATTCAGTGACAAAAAAAATATATGATGTGACAATTTAAGATGTGCATTATTCTTCTATTTATAATTAATGACTATTTTGGAAGCACTTTTCCTGATGAAGTACATCGCGTTTCCACCGCACTCCATACCAAGACAAGCTTTTATTTCATTCATTAATCTTCGTTCTGCATGTATTAAGTTATCAGATACAACAAAAGGGAGACGGAGTGATTGAAGGTGTGACAGTGTAAACATCGCTCGTAAAGAAAATCAAACAAAAGCCGTGTTTTAACGTCATAATTTAACTTTTTTTCCCGTGTTCCCCAGTTTGCACGTCAAGGGCCTCTTTCATGATCCCTTTATTGATGCATGTTGTCATTGTGTTTACCCGTGTTTCATGGTTGACACAATGAAGGCCGTCGATGGAGATTTACTCCTTAATTTTTTTTTGTTTATATTGAGTGAAATTTTTTTTTTCACTAGTCTCTTAAAATTCACTCAAATTGTGTCATTTACCCTCTCATAAGTTCCCCGAAAAAGGAGTCAATCGATAGCGCTATAGAGTAGGTGATGTGAGGACAAAGAGTGAAATTGGAAATAAAAAAAATAAATAAAGGCTTCTTGATTAGTAATTGATCCGTTCGTTTAATGAAAGAGCATTGATTTCCATTTTCTTGTATTTTTTTTAAGCACAGCTAAACAAATGAAAGAAAATTACTTTTGATATTGCCTTTAAAAGTAAAATACTTTTCTCCCTCTAAAGCATTTGCGTGGATGTTGATTTTAATTATTTCATTCACTTCGTTTTACGTATTTGCTCTTTGGTATTCAAAAATTTTAATTACATGTGCAGGTTTTTCCGTACGTATGATGAATGCACATTAAGCAAAATAATGCTGTGACTGTTTCAAAGAAATATTCATTTCTATTTTTTTTTATAAGCAGAACAATATGCGTTACTTTTGTTCCCTTAGCTGTGAATTAATTCCTTGTTCAATTTAAATGATAAAAATATGTTTGGTAGGAATATGGAAATGGAAACTATTTTAATTATTTTCACATTCAAATTTGGTCTTTTTGAATAACATAAATTATTATTTTTTAATTCTAATTCCTAATGTAGGATTTTTTTTTCTATTTCCTACGAAAGAATAAGAATACTGTTAATAAAAATTTTAAATGTAAAAAACTGGTTGGGGAAAAAGTTTCATTTACATTATTATTATAAAGCATACATATTTATGAAGTAAAATTCCCACGGATATAAATTGGGGAATGTTAATCATCAATGTATGTTTATTCATAACAACAAGTTTAAAAAACGTATTAAATACATCTGACTAGCATTACGATATCGGATATCTCCTTTGTTACAGTTTCTACACTTCCCTTCCCTCCCTAGTTTTCTATAAAAGCTAAGTACAGAAGTTTTGCCAAGCATGGAAATTTTATGGTAAATTATGTCTATTGGGTTGACCAAAAAGTTCCTTTGGATTTTAAGCAAATATAAATTAATTTTGATTTCTTATCTATTTCTAATTCTTTTCGCCAAAATGAATCATTTTGAGCTTGATAATATAGCTAACTAGAGTACAAAAATGAAATGTCTAACTGCATTGATTTTTTCCGAGCTATTCATTTTATGATCTGAACTAAAAAATTATGAATTATTTTCATAGGAATTTCTTAACATGTTAAATCGAGTTTTTTAGATTGGGACTGATAAAAACTCCATTCAGTGACGACAAAATGTATGATGTGACAATCTAAGATGTGCGTTCTAGAAGACATAAATATTGAAAGAACAGACATTGAAGAATTAACTAGAATTTCAGGCTCACAATGCTTTAGTTTGATGAAAAGTATTAGGAATAGATACGAAATGAATATAATCAATATAATAGATGAGGGCTTATGGTGGTGCAGTGGTACAGCCCGGACGTCATCAAGCTTTCATGGCGGTCTTAACTCTTCGGTTAGAACATGATTTTTTTCTCACTTCAAGGAAACATCTTCTTGGAAGCCAGATATAAATGAAATATCTCTTTCCCAGGTATTCCTAACTAGGAATTCAGAGTGTATTTGTGGTTTGTTACATCACATGGTAGCCACAATCGTCAAACCATTTCTCCTTAATTCTTGACCAGCTTCTATTGAACAAAGCCAATTATTATCACAGGTTATATTACGGTTCGTTTTGTAGAGGCATTAAGTTAGTCAAACGAGTGATTGGGTTAGAATTTTTAATTTTTGCTCTGATTAATCTAATTTTCACCTGAACCATAGACGGTTTGTGCCACGAATCACCCTTCCACACTGAAGACAAGATGTTGATTGAAGCATGTGTAGACTCACAGTACCAAAGGCCGAAGGGTGGGGGGTTCAGCATTGAATAAAGAAAACATAGTTGCCTGAAAGACAGATGTTCCTGCCGAAAGGTTTAGCAGCAGTAAGTGGGCGTTGCTAAGATAAAAATGAAAACCATAAATAAATAGCATCTAATATTTCATCAAATGTTGATCGCAATCTCTACCTCCCTACACCCTTATACATGCTGAGAAATAAACATCAAGGGACTAAAACGAGTCTTGGTCTCGTGTTGAGGGAGTAAATCGATCTCACTGATATGGGTCTCTAAGACAAAGAAAATTTAAGGCTACACACGGTTCACCGAATATTAAAGAAGTCTTAAGGTGGTAATACATTCAGTGATTGAAGGAAAACAAACGAAGTTGTTCGCTAAATGTTAAAGCACCAACGAAGATCCCCGAACTCATTTGTTTGCCTTTACCGCGATTCGCTGGTGCATTAGAAGTCCGATACTATTCGTTGGCCATCATATACAGAGTCAACATTTCAGCTTGGAATCGTTTTTATTTTTGGCTTGGAAATTTCATGATTCATGTTGATTCATATATATATATATATATATGTGTGTGTGTGTGTGTGTGTGTGTGTGTGTGTGTGTGTGTGTGTGTGTTGTTTTTTTAATCATGAAAACAAATTTTCTGGAAACAATTAAAATTGTAAGGAACAGGGCGAAATTTAATGATTATAAGGAACTTACACTATTCATCATTTAAGTCAAATATATTAGTAGAATTAACCACGATTTTTCAATAAATAAGGTGCAATGTTTATAAAAAAGCGCGAGTAAGTGAATCGTAATGAGTTTTAATTAAAACGTACCCATCAGAATTTGAGTTTCGTGACTAGGCCTTCCCCCACATAGCTTATAATAACTAAGAATTTAGTTCCCTTTATAGGGGAAAAAATTCCCCCCGCTACTAGAGGTACGGTTCACAGTATCGTGACTTCAGCCTCGAAGAAACACCCATACCAATTAGATGCCTGGCACATAGGTCAAACTGCTTGAAGATAATAATCCATTTTGCTAGATTAACTAGACCACTTAAAGATAAACGGCGGCAAAATTTTTCGGCTGCACCCTCATAAAGCAGGATTAGGTTGATGTTAATTTTTGGCGCGGTAAAATCTCGTGAAAACCGCGGGAGTGAGAAACTCATTTTTCGGCAGGGGCGAAATTGTTATTCGGTAGCTCTGCTAAATTAATTTCTGTGACGTCATTCACAAGTGACTTCTTCTCCGAGTCTTTTCAGAAAATTAAAGGGAAAAGTATTCCCCGAATATCAGGACTGAAGGATTTAGGGAATTCTTAAGTACACGTGGTTGCAAATAATAACGAAACACGTGGAATTTAATCATAATGAAATTGTTTTTTCGGTAGCTTTGATAAATTAATTTCTGCTACATCATTCATAAGTGATTTTTTATAAAATTAAAGGGAAAATATTTGTGAAAGATCCCTGAATATTAACACTGAAAGTTCTGAGGAAATCTTATCTTCCCATGGTATCTAATGATGATGAAATTGTTATTCGGTAGCTCTGTTAAATTATTTTCTGTGAGGTTATTCGCAAGTAATTTGTCTGAGTCTTTTATATAGCGGAAAATATTTGTGAAAGTTCCTGAATATTTGTACTAAAGTATTTGGGGAATTCATATGGAACATGTGGTATCTAATCATAATGATACTCATTATTTGGTAGCTCTGCTAAATTGAATTCTGCTACATCATTCTTCAGGGAATTCTACAGGTATTTTTGAAAATTAAAGGGAAAATATTTGTGAAAGTTCCCCGAATATTAACACAGAAAGGTCTAGGGAAATTTTAAATTCTCATGGTATCTAACCATAAGGAATTTGTTATTCGGTAGCTCTGTTAAATTATTTACTTGGTGGTTATTCGCAAGTAATTTGTCTGAGTCTTTTTAGAAAGTTAAAGGGGAAAATATTTGCGAAAGATTCCCGAATATTAAGACTGAAGTATTTGGAGAATTCATATGGAACATGTGGTATTTAATCATAATAATAATCATTATTTGGTAGTTCTGCTACATTCTACCAGTATTTTCTGAAAATTAAAGGGAAAAATATTTGTGAAATATCCCCGAATATTAAGGATTTAGGGAAATTCTTCAGTACATGCGGTATGTAATCATGGTGAGCAAAAAGTGTAATATGGTTCAAACACGAAGCATGTGCTGTTTGTAGAATTATTATTCTCATAAAAAATTTCTTTTGTACTTATCCATGTCGGTGAATATATACAGTGTAATTGCGCACTTACTTTAAGTTTTTTCTTTGCTATTTTTCTGGGGAGTAACTTTACTTTCAAACTAACGAGCTGTATTTCTCCAAGTTAAAGATTCACTCGTCTACTTCGTAGAAAAAAAAAAATGAAAAAAAAGTAGGAGTAAAATGAGAATTATTCTACATTAATATTTAAAACATTTTTTACAATCTAAAAGTAGAAAACAGAAAAAAATTGTCTTCCTTCTTTGCAAATTCAATGGGTTATTTTTTTCCTCGGATGTAAATATTTAATTAAAATCTTTTCTCCATATGTAAAATATTCTGGTTCCTTTCTTCGTGCCGAATGTGGTCTTTTAATCTAAATAGCGTTATATAAGAGTACGTGCAAATGATGTTCTCATTAATTTGTATGTTGTAAATATGTGAATCGCAAGTCGAAAATATGATGAGTTTCTTTGTTGTACGTTTGATGAAAATATGGGAAGGAAACTAAAGTTATAAAACATGAGCCATTTGAATTGTTTGAATTTTATTCTTAACATATTTATGAGACCATTTTCAAAGAACCTGTTGTTTGCTTCTTTACTTTCTGTTACAAGCTTCATGCTATTGTGCAAGTTCTAATAATACAAGATAGAATATTTATAACTGAAAAAAATATTTACATCATATTCGAATATATATTTGAATGCACTATATGTCTTTTAGTTTTTTCAGTTCAATAAATATAATTGAACATTGTATCATCCGCTTATCCGTTTGAATTAATTGGATGATACATTTTTCACGCTATTGTACAAGTTCTAATCATCGAATATGTATAACTGATAAATAAATTATATATATTACATCATATTCGTATGTATATTGGAATGCACTATCAGTCTTTTGTTTTTTCAATTCAATAAATATAATTGAACATTGAATCATCCGCTTAATTGTTTGAAGTAATTGGATGATATATTTTTCCCGCTACTGCACAAGTTCTAATCATCGAATAATTATAAATGATGAAAAAAATATTACATTTTATACTTATGTATACTGTAATGAACTGTCGTCAAGGTATGTATCGTTATTACAGAATATTCGGGGCTTCTTTCGAGTGAATCACCTTGTGTCTTTTAACGCCAATAATTATTAAAATTGAACCCGAGTAAAGACAGGTCTCTATACATCATGACCAGTAGCAGGGTAAACTTTCCTGGAGTTGCGATGTTGCAATATGATCAATTTCTTATCGTCCAAAGTTATTGATATTTGATTGCCACTATCTCGTTTGATATTTTGCCTAGAAATTTAAATCAGAAATTTTAGAGGACACCAGGTCGAAACTATGAGGGTTTTCTTCGAAAATACGCTAAAGACTATTTCGTTTTGTAGATACACAAGTTCGGTTTCACAACCTTTCAACTGAATCTTTGTGGCATTAATGTTATAAGGTATGATGTAATGCGAAAAATCTTCACCCGAGAATCGCCCTTAAAATAGTCTGACAAAATTCCATTTCTCAAGACCACTTGGCCGTGGAAGGACATATAAGCAAAAAATATTAATTAAATTAAATAAATGAAAATTAACGAGAAACATTCAAATGGCTTGAAATAAATACCTAATATCTCTGAACAACATCTCGATGCTTAAAATTGGGATTATTCAGCGTCTTGTTTACATATGATCATAGTTGTTGAAGTTCTCGAGTAGTGAAAGATGACCGTAGCCCTCAAAAAATAAAATAGGTCAAACAAAGTAATCCAAATATATATATATATATATATATATATATATATATATATATATATATATATATATATATTGAGTAGTGAGGCTCCGATTTGTGAAAGCGTCACAAGGGTAGGAGTCCGACATGGCTAGGTGCCACCTCAATTTTTACCGGGCACCCCTAGGAGCGACATCTAAGGGAATCGTACCTTCTCCCATCCTCTCTGACCTCATAGAAGGAATTAACGGTCTAGAAATTTGATGTGTCCATATCCAGCCTAGACACAAAGGTATTTAATGGTGCTAGTCGCGATTCGAACCGAGCACCCTAGGCGGAAAAAGCCGACGCGCTAGGCTGGATATCTTGGGCCCAAAATATTTAATTAAAATCAAAAATCAAGTTATGGATACGTAACAGAGAAATAAAATGACCTTATCCCGCTTTGAAATTCTTGTTTTATCAGTAAATGCCTTTTCTCTGATATATTTCTCTGATTTATTATCAGTAAATGTTTTATTTGGATATTTATTTTACCTACCTACGTTTCTTTTGTATATTTGTTTTATTTATATACCCGGGATCGCTTAAAATTTTCTCGGACGAAAAGGAGTAGCGTGCAAAAAAAAGTTTAAGAAGTCCTGGTTTATGTAATGAATTACCTTGCTCAAATCATTGGTTTTCCCCTTTCATTTGCATGACTATGTTTTAGTTTCCAATTCCATTATTGTATATGACTCTCTTAAATGCCTAAATATGCAGGGTGCTGTAAAATGGATTTTCACATTTTAAAGAGTAATAAAAAACGAAGAAAACAATGCACAGGAAATACTTTAAAATTTTCCAAAAGTACTTACGATCTCTTTTTTATTATCTACTGGATTTTGAAAATAACAGCAGTCAGGTGACGCCAATTATTTGCGATGATTTGCCGAAGGCGTTCTCTAAAGTTTTCCCTCACTCTGTTGTTTATCTCTGAGGAAATGGCTTTAACTTCCTCACGAATAGACTGACTGACTCGTCGCACATATTTTGGACTTCTAATGTTCCTCAGGACGACCACTTAGTTTCCTTGGTAACGCAGACCCACTTGCTTTCCCTTTTGAAACCCATCGCAGGATAATTTTTGGTTCAGGAAGTGCATCATTTGTAAAGTGACCGAAGCGTGTCTTAAATGCCCTCTGAGTCGCGGTTGCAGAATCATTGCTTTTTTAGAACGCTTCGATAACGAAACCGGGATGTTCACGGGACCAACTCATGGTGTCTTCTAGCAAATCTGACCGAACTGCTGCCACTTCCCTCATCGCCTTATTCCCACCACTCCTTTACCAGTGACTTTTAGAAATGTGGGAGATCATTCTGCCGCACATTGTACATAAAATAAAGCAACTTATTGTAATTCATTGCATATTTCTTCCAAATTTAAATGTTACGTGACAGCATTTCGTATAATTACAGAGCAACGAACTCAACAAATCAGTAAAACAAACACACATTAACACTGTATCTCTCGCATTACTTTTAACATTGTATCATTTTTTTTCCAGTATCATTTTCAAAATTTCAGTCATCCACTTACTGTATTAGCTCAGGAAGAAAAGGCACGTAACATTGTGAGCATAAAAGGAGAGAAAAATAGAAGTTACAGAAGGGAACAAATGTATCCGTAACTAGCAAAGAAATATTTTATACTAGAAATGTGTACAGTCACGTGACAACCCTCAACCAGCGGCACACTATCTTTTCTCAAATAAATCCCCTAATGGACTCGCAGAGTATCCCGAGCTGATTCAATATTTGTGGAATCGTTAGATAAACCTGAAAATGTGTATGTATCCAGTGATGTCAGGGTGCATTCACTTATTAATTTAAAAGCATGAAATGGTATTAAACTAGGGGTATATATATATATATATTGAAAATATTAATCAAATGACTTCAACAAAATTATCTCTCCTTTGTATTTGATGATAAAATTGGACGTACAACGACGAAAATTATAAATTATACACAGCCAATGCATCTTAAGTTTAATTTTTTCTGAAAGTATTAAATTTTACCAAAAGGAATAAAAAATCACAGGCGATAAAATATAAGTATTAAAGGATTTTAAAGTAATAAACTTTGATTCTGGCGTAATTTTATTGAATATCAAAAACCACATTTTTTCGTCAAATTTCGGATGTATGTATACTTTATTATTATGAGGATCATCTTGTCTAAGCTCAAACAAATCGATGAACTCTCCCGGAAAGTATACAGTAAAGATATTAAAGATGCAACTTCTAAAAAATTATTATCTCTTTTATGTGGATTTAATGACAAAATTGAACGAACAACGGGAATTATAAATTATAGTCCTTCAATGGATGTTCAATTCCATTTATTTCTGAAAATATTAAATTTTGCCAAAAAGGATAAAAGAATAAAAATATTATCAATTTCACCCCCCATCCTAACCCAAACACACACACACACACACACACACACACACATATATATATATATATATATATATATATATATATATAAGACAATGTTGAAAGTGAAAAAAACAGCATAAGCTATATTACACAATACAGTGTGAAATTAAAAACATGGATACACACACACACACACACATATATATATATATACACTCACGCACAATAATAATAACACTCCACCACCATTTATAGACGCCCGGTGTCGTGGGGGTTAAAAGCGTCAAGCTATCACCCCACAGGTCCAGGGTTCGATCCTGTGACTGGCCAAGGTCGATTCAGCCTTTCATCTTTTGAGTGGGTTGGTAAAATTAGGACCAAGCATGCTTGGGAACTAAACTCTGGGGGTCCCACATCAGGTGGACCACCTGTTTGAAACATATGCTGTATGGCACCCCAGCCCACGGTTAAAAAAGCAGTGAGTACCGCCGGCCTTGGTCCACGGGCTGTTGCGACATGAGTTTAGTTATTTTTCACCACCTTTTATAAGTTCTATTCCTGTAATTTAGTCTATTCCTTTTCGTAACTCTTTTACAAGCCTACCCCTTTGCATTTCGGTTTGTACCTGTCCCGACCATGCCTTGTACTCGGAGCACTTCTCTGACGCCGGGGATATGATACTATATATCATCACGTGGACAAACGACACTAACTTTCTATTGTTCTGGTTTGGGAGTTGAACAGCGCGTCACTTAGCGTTTTCTATATGGGTTGCACCGGACGCCGCTATCCATTCTCTCTGTTCTTTTTAAATATGTAAATATCTTATATATATATATATATATATATATATATATATATATATATATATATATATATATATATATATATATATATATATATATATATATATTCATTCTTGGGATACATGATATCCCACCCCGTAAGGAAAAGGATAAGCTTGCCAGAGCAGGACAGAGAGAGAAAAATGATGTCGCGAGGAATCGAACTCACCGTGACAAGTTCAGTACGCAACGCCCAAGCTCACCGTAAGTATTAACTCCCGGTAAGTATTTTCTCTCTTTAAAGAATTTTTACGACACCACTCCCTTTTTGTTGACCTCAAGCATCGAAAGATACTAACGGAAAATAGGATAAAAAGAAGAAACGAAAAAGCAAGTGGAAAACGAAGGGACAGTTTATCTGGGAAATTCCGAGTTCTTTGTCATGTGATAGCTCCTAGATGATAGCCGTATGGCAAATAGAAGTACTAATGGATGAGGTTCGGTTCTTCAAGCAAATCACGAGTTCGGGAAAAGTAGTTGCGGGACGTTTGCACCTGAAGAGGGGCCGTGCACCTTCTGCATATCAATATTCTAGATCTTTATTCTGTGCGGACTTGTCAAATCAGTATTTTCTTTAGGCTTTGCTTACGTGAGAATAAACTAGTTTTTTTGCCTTTGAATAAAATGCATTTTATTCCTTCAATTCATTGAAGATGAAATGATTTGTACTTAAAGTGCATTATATTTCTTGTTGACTAGTAGTAATGCATCTGTGTAAAAGTATTTAGTAATATATCAGTGTAACTAGTGTTAAAATAAATAAATAAATAAATAAAATTAAATAATAATAATAATAATAATAATTTGTAAGGCATCAATGTAAAGTCATATTGCTGACTACTAACTGTTGTTGACTATTAATTGTATAAAATAACTCCGTGCATTTGCATAATGCAGCGGTTCTCAACCTGGGGGCGCGCCCCCCCCCCCTAGGGGGGTGTAGAAGAATTTCAAGGGAGGCGTGAGCTTAAAAAAAAAGTAAAATAAAAAGTTAAACTAACTGTAATTTACAGGACTCAATTTTGCGGTCACAATGTAACCGTAACGTATTTTCGACATACGAACTCGAACACGATAATTGTCGTAATTGTAAAAACATGATAATTGTCGTACGTCTGGACGTTGAAAGTGACCTGAGGTGTGCTTTGTCACAGTTACAACCTATTATTCAAAAACTTGTCAAACACAAACAGTGCCAGCTCTCTCATTAATGTTGTGAAAGTGACTGGTATTGCATGCTAACCTCACCTAGATCCTTGATTACCTCAAATATATTTGATGTGTATTTAATTCTTTGATTTCGTATGTTCTAATAATAATATGTTCTAAATTAAGATATGTGTAGTAATATTAAATTTTGTGTATGAAATTATGTATTCTATATTTTCATTTAAAAACCAGCTTCAGTTTCAAATTCCGATTGTCTAACTTGTATTGACCACATATGGTGGTGGTGGTGGGGGGGGGGAGGCGTGACCTCACATCATTGTCCAAAGGGGGGCACAGAGCCTGAAAGGTTGAAAACCCCTGGTATAATGGTTTAATGTAGGGTGAAACAGCATTGGATGTTAATTTAAATGTATAAGAAATAGTATAAATTTATATGTATTAGCGCTGGCTCAGGGGTAGTGTACTCGCCTGGCATGCGATTGGTCCACGTTCGAGCCCAGGCAATGTACAGGGTTGTTTTTCAGTCCACGTTAAATTAAATAATAATGTAATAATAATTTTTTCTCTCCTGAGCTTACCTTGTTGGTATTAGCTCAGGATATACCGTATCACCGAAAGGTGGGGACGGTTAAATTTCTTGAATTACTCCTTCAATTCAATAACTCGTAGAGTCATTATACTTAATACTTTTTATAATTAATATTACGTGTTTCACAGTCATATATTTTATGGAATGAATTCTGTCTGCAATAAGATATCGATATGGAAAAAAATAAAAATTCTTTGAGCTTCATAACTTGTTATACATAATATTTTTTATTTAAGATAAAAAAGAAATTGTTTTGAGAAACAGAAAAATGATGCAACGATAATTGACAAGGAAAATGCTTAAATCCATCTAATTATATATTGTTTAATGTTAAAAAAATCGTTTAGGAATTAAATTTTTTTAATTTGTATATTTATATTACACATAATATATAAAAATAAAATAAAATGTGTAACAAAAATTTCAATTGCATTTATTAGTAGATTTGAGAATTCGGAATGGGAAAATAACCTTAATAGAGTGTTTTTCCAGCAGACATAGTTTCAGGAGCAAGCTACATGGTCAGGTAGAATGAACTCCCCCATTTCAAGGAGTAATAAAAAACGAAGGAACAGTTTACATAAAGAAGCTTTATATTTTTGAAAAGTACAAACAATTTATTTTTTTTTCCTACTAGGTTTGATAATAACTAAAAGTAAATTAATTCAACAAAGCAAGGTAATTATTAGCAGGAAGAATTTAGACAAAAATAAACAGAAATCACGCACTTAGGACTCAACTCACCATAATGCAAGATTCTGTAGCAGTAACGGAACTAAACCATATATCGAGGTAACCGATTGGTATCGTCATCAGGAGGTCTAACCAAATCAGTTACCTTAAGGGGAAACTTGAGGCGAAGCCCGTCTTAAATCTCCTCTGAGTTGTGGTTACAGAATCGTTGTTTTTCAATAACGTCTAGATAACGAAACCGCGATGTTACGACAGTGTTTTAACGAAACCGCGATGTTCACCGGACCAACTCATGGTGTATACTGACAACTAGAAAATCCAGCCGAATTGTTGCCCCCATCCGTCCTACTCCCTTATAAGTGACCTTCAAAAATGGGGGAGTCCATTTTTCCTCACCCACTACAAGTTACAGTGTTTTTAAGTTAAAGCTGATCGTGTCTCGAGTCTCTTGTATAAATTACAACCAGGCATTAAAAAAAATCGTCTTTCCGTTTATCATCAATTTCGATTTGATATTCAGGATCTTGTGAATAATTTCATTTTAAGACATGCTTTTTTCATATCAAGGGGAATGCTTTGGAATCACATTAGAAGGAAGTCTTTAACTGGAGTGATAAACGTTTTAAGACTGTATGAGGTGAGGTTCAAAAAGGAAAATAGCAGCTTGTAGATAAAAATGAATCGTAATCATTCATTTCCATGCATACCATATGTGGCGAGAAGCCGTTTGACTGTCATTTCGAGTTCCAATGACTTTCTAAAGATCGATGCCTCAGTAGAAATGACCTATGATTGCGGCATAAATATTTAAGAGGTAAAATGAATGTTTATAATCTCATTTAATGACTTTTGTTAAATAGGAGTCCCTAAATAATTCTTGGTTATCCTTGTGTGAAAATGACTGCAAGTTAAGTATGGTGTTCTCCAGATTTTTCTCTTTTTATTAAGTCAATTAAGTAACAAAATACCACTTGCAAAGTTATGAGTGATTCGTAACGTTTTCTTGCATTTCTTTGCTTTGTTAACAACTTGAGGAGCAGGTAAAAAATACAAAGAAATAAATTTAAGCTGATGCTGTGATCAAACGCTATTTCTGCTCTCACGGTAAGAGTTGCTCATAACACTTATTTATTTTAAGCCGTTAACTGTGTCGTAAAGCATTGAAAATACAAGATGAAAATAAACAAGAGCAGACATCACACAAAACGCTTTTTCTTTCAATTTATTTGGTGCAAATTAACTTTTTCAACGTTAATAAAAACACGATCTTTAGCGTGAACTTTAATATTCCTTAAAGGTCCAGATTTCAATATTTTGAAAAAATAATATTTATATATATATATAAAACAGTTGCGTAACTGACTGACTGACTGACTGACATACAACGCACAGACCAAACTGTTGGACCTAAAGGGCTGAAATTTTGCATGGCGATTCTTCTTATAGTGTAGGGGTGCACTAAGAGAGATTTTTGAAAAATTCTTCTTAAATATTTTAAAATTAAAAATTTTAAGCTGTTTTAGTAACTTTTTTTAAGTTTCCATTTGAAATATTAATTCGGGGGTTATAAAATATATATCACGAGAAAGAACATAAAAATGAATTTAAAGTGAAATCTATTTCGAGTCTTTACCTCCATTTTCTGATTTTTGGTGATTTTTTAAAGATTTATTTTTAAAATTTAATTTATTAAATGTTGATCACGTGGTTTCTTCTCTTTTTGTGAAACTTGAAACTAATTTTTTGTCACGTGCATAACAACGAAATAGAAAAAAAAATATTTTTTTTCTTTCTAATGCGGCATACGATTGGACATTATCCAAAAATTTTTAAAATACAGTAAAAGAAATATTCCTCAAACTGTACTATATTAACTGTACGATATTGTTTAGTATGTTATATTGGATTTAATTTGAATATTTTCGTCTACATTATTTTGTCTATAAAAATATCCGTTACGATTTTTTTTTATAAATACATTTTTTCTTTTTTTTACATGAATTGCACAACATTGATCGTTGTATTTATTATAAAT